>PVKH010045025.1:0-10543 GCA_004027955.1 Chaetophractus vellerosus | reverse complement strand
GTCTTTATAAAGGGTATTTATTTGGGGTAGAAGCTTACAGTTACCAGGCCACAAAGCATAAATTTCTTCCCATACCCAAGTCCACGTGTTGGAGGAAGATGGCTGCCGACGTCTCCAGGGTTCAGGCTTCCGGGTTCCTCTGTTCCCGGGGCTGTGTTTCTCTCCAGGCTTAGCTTCTGTTTCCTTCACGAGTTCAGCTGAAGACTATGAGACTCTCTGCGTTGCATCTCTCCACAAGGCCAGCTGTAGCCTATCCAGCGATCGGCTCACTCCAACATCAGAACTGCTTCTCAAATCTGCTTCTGCAAATCTCTTCTCTCAATCTGCTTTTCTACTTGAGACCATGCCCACCGAGGGGCAGGGCTCAACATCTCACTGACTTGGCAGTTAACGCACTACTCACAACTCAATCATGCCCAGATGAACAGACCAGCTTACAAACATAATCTAATCTATATTTTTGGAATTCATAATTAAATCAAACTCAAACTATTACAGCTATGTACTTGTTTTCAGGTACAGTGATTGCCAAAGAACTGCTAATACATAATGATCCAAGAATGCACAAAGGTCATCCGTTTTTCAAACTAAGATCTATACTTGTTTAACTCAAATTTGTGTCCTTGTTTACAGTTACAATGCATGCAAAATCACTCTTTCTGCCTACCACTGTGGGAATTCACTGGGGACCTCAGTTTTCAAAACCAAGGGGGTAACTTGCTGAAATGGTGGCCAGGCCCTTGTTTACCCTTACTATTCTTTTCAAATCCCTGCTTTTACATAACACTGTATAATCGCACCAAGATTTTCAGCTTTGAAATCCAAGCCCGTCAATTGTTCAATGGAATGAATGCACCTGTTTTCACTCAAAATCAATGTCTAAAGATTGGTTTCACCTAATGCTCTGTAGGTGAACCAAGAACATCAGTTGTGGAAAGGTAGCAAATTACTTCTTTATTGCCTGCCGCACCATGTTTTCACTAACACACAATGACAACTATCTGCTACTACTTAATGTCCTGTGAATGCACCTTGATTATCCATTTCCCAAACCTAGCAATTTCCTAACTTAACTGGTACTATACCCTTGCATCAGTTACAGAGAATGCCAAACCTCTGCTATTAAACTAATGCTGTGTGAGTGTACCAAGATCATCAGTTTTACATACTAAGCAAGTTATTTGTTTCACAGCTATGCACTGGTTTTCAGTTACAATGAAGGCCACATCACTGCTGTTACCAAAGACGGTGAGAATGCACAAGGATCATCAGTTTTCCATACTAAGAAATATACTTGTTTAACTCATGTCTATGCCCTTGTTTTCAGTTACAATGAATATTAAATCACTCCTAATAACTAACGCTCTGTGAATGCACCAAGGGTCATCCATTTTACAAACAAAGAACTATAGTTGTTTAACTGAACTCTATGACCTTGTTTTCAGTTACAGTGCATGCCAAATCACTGTTTTGGCCTACCACTGTGGGAACTCCCTGGGAACCTCAGTTCTCAAAACCAAGGCAGCTACTTGCTAAAAAGGTGACCATGCCCTTGATTTCCCTTACTATTCTTTTCAAATCCCTGCATTTACCTAGCATTCTATGACCACACCAAGATATTCAGCTTTGAAATGCAAGCCCATCACTGGTTCCAGGGGGTAATTGACATGTTTTCAGTAATAATCAAGGTATAAAGATTGGTTTCAACTAAAGCTCTGCACTTGAACCAAAAACATCAGTTGTGGAAAGCTAGCAAATTACTTCTTTATTGGCAGCTGTCCCCTCACTTTCACTAACACCCAATGCCAAACATCCACTACTCCTTAATGCCCTGTGAATGCACCCTGATTATCAGTTTCCCAAATATACTAAATTCCTAGTTTAGTTGGTGCTATGCCCTTGTGTGTGTTACAGAGAATGCCATACCTCTGTTATTAAACTAATGCTGTGTGAATGTGCCAAGATCATCAGTTTTACATGACAAGCAAGTTATTTGTTTGTCTCGTGGCTATGGACTGTATTTAGTTACAATGAAGGCCACATCACTTCTATTACCTAACACTGTGTGAATGCACCAAGATCATCAATTTTCTGAACTAAGAAATATACTTGTTTCACTCGTGGCTATGCCTGGTTTTCAGTATGAATGACTGCCTAATCACTGGTAATACCTAATGCTCCATGAATGTACCAGGATCCTCCGTTTTACTAACTATTAACTATACTTGTTTAACTCAACTCTATGTCCTTGTTTTCAGTTACAATGCATGCCAAATCACTGTTTCTGCCTACCACTGTGTGAATGCACCAGGAGCATATTTTTCCAACCTAAGAAATATACTTCTATAACTTGTGGCTATGCCTTGTTTTCAGTTACAATGAATGCCAAATCACTGTTAATACTTAACGTTCTATGAATGCACCATGGTTATCCATTTTACAAACTTAGAACTATACCTGTTTAACTCAACTCTATGTCCTTGTGTTCAGTTACAGTGCATGCCAAATCACTGCAAATACCAAACCACCTGTGAATTCACCAAGGTTATCCATTTTACAAAAAGAACTATGCTTGTTTCACTCAACACCTTCTCCTTGTTTTCAGTTACAATGCTTGCAAAATCACTGTTCCTGCCTACCACTGTGGGAATTCACTGGGAACCTCAGGTTTCAAACCAAGGCAGATATTTGCTTAAATGGTGGCCATGCCCTTGTTTTCCCTTACTATTCTTTTTAAAACCCTGCATTAATCTAACACTGTAAGAATGCACCAAGATCTTCAACTTTGAAATCCAAGCATGTCACTGGATCCAGGGAACAAATTCACCTGTTTTCCCATTTAATCAATGTCTGAAAGTTGTTTCACCTAACGCTCAGTAGGTGAACCAAGAACATCAGTTGGGGAAACCTAGAAAATTACTTCTTTAATTGCTGCTGTGCCTTGGTTTTCACTAAGAAATGATGCTAAATCTCTGCTACTACTTAATGCCCTGTCAATGCACCCTGATTATCAGTCTCCCAAACCTAGTAATTTCCTAGGTAAACTTGTGGTATGCTGTTGGGTCAGTTACAATGAATGCCACACATCTGCTTTTAATTAATGCTGGGTGAATGTACCAAGATCATCAGTTTTACATAACAAGCTAGTTATTTGTTTGTCTCATTGCTATGCACTGGTTTTCACTTACAATGAAGGCCACATCACTGCTATACCTAACACTGTTTGAATGCACCAGATCCATCAGTTTTCCAAACTTAGAACTATACTTGTTTAACTTGTGGATTTGCCCTTCAGTTGCAATGAATGCCAATTTTCTGCCAATAACTAACTCTCCATGAATGCACCAAGGTCATCTGTATAACAAACTAAGACTTATACTTGTTTAACTCAACTGTATCTCCTTGTTTTCAGTAACAATGCATGCCAAATCCTTGTTTCAGACTAGCCCAGGGTGAATTCATTGGGAACCTCAGTTTTCAAAATCAAGACAATTACTTGCTTAAATGGTGGTCATTCCCTTGTTTTCCCTTCTATTCTTTTCAAATTCCTGCATTTAACTAACACTGTATGAATGCACCAAGAACACCAGCTGTATGAACTCACCACTATCTTCAGCTTTGAAATCCATGCACATCAATGGTAGAAGGGAACAAATGCTTTTGGTTTCACTTATAATCTATGTCTAAAGATTGGTTTCACCTAATGCTCTGTATGTGAACCAAGAACATCAGTTGTGGAAAGCTAGCAAATTACTTCTTTATTGGATGCTGTGCCCAGGTTTTAACTAACACCCAATACCAAATCTCCGCTACTATATAACGCCCTGTGAATTCACACTAATGTAGTAATTTCCTAGTTTAACTGGTGCTATGCCCTAGTGTCAGTTACACTGAATGCCATACCTCTGCTATTAACTAATGCCTGGTGTATGTACCAAGATCATCAGTTTTACATACCAAGCTAGTTATTTGCTTGTCTCATGGCTATGCATTGGTATTCAATTACAACTAATTCCACATCACTGGTATTATGAAACACTGTGTGAATGCACCAGGTCCATCAGTTTTCTAAACTAAGAAATATTCTTGTTTAACTCGTGGCTATGCCTTTGTTTTCAGTTACAATGAATGTCAAATCACTGATAATACCAAAGGCTCCATGAATGCACCATGGTTCATCTGGTTTATAAACCAAGAAATAGTCTTCTTTAACTCATCTCTATGTTCTTGTTTTTAGCTACAATGCATGCCAAATCACAGTTTCTGCCTACCACTGTGGGAATTCACTGGGAACCTCAGTTTCCTAAACCAAGCCAGTTAGTTGCTTAAATGGTGGCCATGCATTCATTCTCCCCTACAATTCTTTTCAAATCCTGCATTTACCTAACACAGTATGAACGCACTACAATCCTCAGCTTTGAAATCCAAGCTCATCAATGGTTCCAGGGAACAAATGCACCTGTTTTCACTTCTAATCAATATCTAATGATTGGTTTCACCTAATGCTTTGTAAGTGAACCAAGAACATCAGTTGTGGAAAGCTAGAAATTACTTCTTTATTGGCTGCTGTGCCATGGTTTCCACTAAGACCCAATGCCAAATCTCTGCTACTAATTAAGCCCTGTGATGCACACTGAATATCATTTTTCCAAGTCTACTAATTTCCTAGTTTAACTGGTGCTATGCCCTTGTGTCAGTTACAATGATTTGGAAAGCCCTACTATTAACTAATGCTTTGTGAATGTACCAAGATCATCAGTTTTACATAGCAAACAAGTTACTTGTTTTTCTTGTGCTTCTGCACTGGTTTTCAGTTACAATGTATTCCACAGCACTGCTATTATCTAAAACTGTGTAAATGCACCAGGACCATCAGTTTTCCAAACTAAGAACTATACTTGTTTAATTCGTGGCTATGCACTTGTTTTCAGTTGCAATGAATGCCAAATCACTGCCAATACCTAACTCTCCATGAATGCACCTAGGCAATCCGAATTAAAAACTAAGACCTATACTTGTTTAGCTCAAACCTATATTCTTGTTTTCAGTTACAACGCATGCCAAATCACTGTTTCAGCCTAGCCCAGGGGGAATTCATTGTGAACCTGGGTTTTCAAAATCAAGGCAATTACTTGCTTAAATGGTGGTTATTCGCTTTTTTTCCCTTCTATTCTTTTGAAATCATTGCATTTACCTACCACTCTCTGAACACACCAATATCTTCAGCTTTGAAATCCAAGCATGTCAATGGTACCAGGGAACAAATGCCTTTGTTTTCACTTATAATGTATGCCTAAAGATGGGTTTCACCTAATGTTCTGTAAGTATACCAAGAACATCAATTGTGGAAAGCTAGCAAATTACTTCTTTATTGGCTGCTGTGCCCAGGTTTTAACTAACACCCAATGCCAAATCTCTGCTGCAATATAATGTCCTGTGAATGCACCCTGATTATCAGTTTCCCTAATGTAGTAATTTCCTAGTTTAACTGGTGCTCTGCCCTAGTGTCAGCTACACTGAATGTGAAACCTCTGCTATTAAGTAATGCTGGGTGTATGTACCAAGATCATCAGTTTTACATACCAAGCTAGTTATTTGTTTGTCTCATGGCTATGCACTGGAATTCAATTACAATGAATTCCACATCACTGCTATTTTGAAACACTGTGTGAATGCACCACGTCCATCAGTTTTCCAAACTAAGAAATATTCTTCTTCAACTTGTGGTTATGCCTTTGTTTTAAGTTACAATGAATGCCAAATCACTGCTAATATCTATGGCTCCATGAAAGCACCATGGTCATGTGTTTTACAAACATAGAAATATACTTGGTTAACTCATCTCTATGTCCTTGGTTTTATTTACAATGCAGGCCAAATCACTGTTTCTGTCTACCACTGTGGGAATTAGTTAGGCAGTGTTTTGGTCAGCCAAAGGCGTGCCCCTTGAAAATATACCAAAGATTGGTCAGTCTTTATAAAGGGTATTTATTTGGGGTAGAAGCTTACAGTTACCAGGCCACAAAGCATAAATTTCTTCCCACACCAAAGTCCATGTCCTGGAGCAAGATGGCTGCCAACATCTCCAGGGTTCAGGCTTCCGGGTTCCTCTGTTCCCGGGGCTGTGTTTCTCTCCGGGCTTAGCTTCTGTTTCCTTCACGAGTTCAGCTGAAGACTATGAGACTCTCTGCATTGCATCTCTCCACAAGGCCAGGTGTAGCCTATCCGGCAATCAGCTCCCTCCAACATCAGAACTGTTTTTTCAAATCTCCTTCTCCAAAGCTCTCCTCTCTGCTTCTCTCTAATCTCTGCTTCTATACTTGAGACCACCCCCACTGAGGGGTGGGGCTCAACATCTCACTGATGTGGCAATTAACGCCCTACTCATAACTTAATCATGCCCAGATGAACAGATGAGCTTACAGACATAATCTAATTTATATTTTTGGAATTCATAATTAATTCAAACTCAAACCATTACAGGCAGTTAGTTGCTTAAATGGTGGCCATGCCTTTGTTTTCCCCTACAATTCTTTTCCAATCCCTGCATTTACATAACACTGTATGAACTCACTACAATCTTCAGCTTTGAAATCCAAGCTCATCATTGGATCCAGGGAACAAATGCACTTCTTTTCACTTATAGTCAATGTCTTAATATTGGTTTCACCTAATGCTCTGTAAGTGACCCTAGAACATCAGTTGTGGAAAGCTAGCAAATTACTTCTTTACTGGCTGCTGTGCCCTGGTTTTCACTAAGAGCCAACACCAAATCTCCGCTACTAATTAAAGCCCTGTGAATGCACCCTGAATATCATTTTTGCAAGCCTATTAATTTCCTAGTTTAACTTGTGCTATTCCCTTGTGTCAGTTACAGTGAATGGCAAATCCCTGCTATTAACTAATGCTTTGTGAATGTACAAAGATCAACAGTTTTACATATCAAGCAAGTGACTTGTTTTTCTCATGCCTCTGCACTGGTTTTCAGTTACAATCTATTCCACATCTTTGCTATTACCCAACACTGTGTGAATGCACGAGGACCATCAGTTTTCCAAACTAAGAAATATACTTCTTTAACTCATGGCTATGCCCTTGTTTTCAGTTACAATGAATGCCAAAACACTGCTAATACCTAACGCTCCATGAATGCACCAAGGTCATCCATATTGCAAATTTAGAACTATAATTATTTAACTCAAATGCTTGTCCTTATTTTCAGTTACAATGCATTCCAAATAACTGTTTCAGCTTACCAAGTGGGAATTCAATGGGAAACTCAGTTTTCAAAACCACTTCAATTACTTGCTTAAATAGTGGCCATGCCCTTGTTTACCCCAACTATTCTTTTCAAATCCCTGTATTTACTTAAAATTCTATGAATGCATCAAGTTCTTCAGCTTTTAAATCCAATCCCATCTCTGGTAACAGGGAAAAAATGCACCTGTTTTCACTCATAATCAATGTTTAAAGTTTGGTTTCACATAATTCTTGGGAAGTGAAACAAGAACATCAGTTGTGGAGACCTAGCAAATTATTTCTTTATTGGCTGCTGTGCCACGGTTTTCACTAACACCCAATGCCAAATCTCTGCTACTACTTTATGCCCAGTGAATGCACCCTGATTATCAGTTTCCTAAACCTAGTAATTTCCTAGTTTAACTGGTTCTATACCCTCATGTCACTTGCAGTGAATGCCAAAACTCTGCTATTAACTAATGCTGCATGACTGTAACAAGATCATCAGTTTTACATACCAAGGAAGTTATTTGTTTGTCCCATGGCTATGCACTGGATTCCAGTTACATTGAATGCCACATCATTGCTTTTACCTAACACTGTGTTAATGCACCAAGACCATCAGTTTTCTATACTAAGAAATATACTTGTTTAACTTTTGTCTATGTCCTTGATTTCAGTTACAATGAATGCCAAATCACTGCATATACCTCACGTTCCATGAATGCACCAAGGTCATCCATATCACAAACTAAGAACTATACTTGTTTAACTAACTTCTATGTCCTTGTTTTCAGTTACAATGTATGCCAAATCACTGTTTCAGGCTATCACAGGGGGAATTCATTGGTAACCTCAATTTTCAAAACCAAGGCAATTACTTGCTTAAATGCTGGCTATTCCCTTGTTTTCCCTTCTATTTTTTTCAAATAACTGCATTTCCCTAATACTGTATGAATGCACCAAGATCTTCAGCTTTGAAATCCAAGCACGTCAATGGTTCCAGGGAAAAATGCATTTATTTTCACTTTTATTCTATGTCTAAAGATTGCTTTCACATCATGCTCTTTAAGTGAGCCAAGAACATCAGTTGTGGAAAGCTAGCAAGTTACCCCTTTTTTGGCTGCTGTGCCCAGGTTTTCACTAACATGCGGTGCCAAATCTCCACTCCTACTTAATGCCCTGTGAATGCACCCTGATTTTCAGTTTCCCAAAATCTAGTAATTTCCTAGTGTAACTGGTGCAATGCACTTGTGTCAGTTGGAGGGAATGCCAAACTTCTGCTATTAACTAATACTGTGTGAATTTCCCAAGAGCATCAGTTTTACATAACAAACAAGTTATTTGTTTGACTAGTGCCACAGCACTGGTTTTCAGTTGCAATGAATGCCACATCACTGCTACTACCTAACACTGTGTGAATGCACCAGGACCATCAGTTTTTCAAATTAAGAAATATACTTGTTTAACTCATGGACATGTCATTGTTTTCTGTTACAGTGAATGCCAAACAACTGTTACTACCTAGTGCTCCATGAATGGACCAAGATCCTATGTTTTACAAACTGAGAAATATTCTTGTTTAACTCTTCTCTATGTCCTTGTTTTCACTTACAATGCATTCCAAATCACTCTTTGTGCCTACCACTGTGGGAATTCACTGGGAACCTCAGATTTAAAAAACAAGACACTTACTTGCTTAAATGGAGGCCATGTCCTTGTTTTCCCTCATTATTCTTTTCAAATCCCTGCATTATCATAATGCTGAATGAATGCACCAAAATTTTCATCTTTGAAATCCATGCTTGTCAATGGTTCCAGGAAACAAAGACACCTGTTTTCACTTATAATCAATATCTAAAGATTGGTTTCACCTAATGCTCTGTAAGTTAACCAAAGACATCTGTTGCAGAAAGCTAGCAAATTACTTCTTTATTGGCTGATGTGTACTGGTTTTCTTTAACACTCAATGCCAAATCTCCACTACTTCTTAATGCCCTGTGAATGCACCCTGATTATCAGTTTCCCAAACCTAGTAATTTCCTAGTTTAACTGGTGCTATAGTGCTGTGTCATTTACAGTGAATGCCAAAATTCTGCTATTAACTAATGCTGAGTGAATGCACCAAGATAATCAGTTTTACATACAAAGCAAGTTATTTGTTTGTCTCATGGCTATGCACTAGTTTACAGTTACAATGAAGGCCACATCACTTCTATTACTTAAAACTGTGAAAGCACCAGGGCCATCAGTTTTCCAATCTAAGAAATATACTTGATACCTTGTGGCTATGCCCTTGTTTTCAGGTACAATGAATGCCAAGTCACTGCTAATTCCTAATGCTCAGTGAATGCACCAAGGGCATCCAATTTACAAACAAATAAATATACTTGTTTAACTCAACTCTATGTCCTTGTATACCATTGCATTGCATGCCAAATCACTGTTTCTGCTTACCACTAAGTGAATTCACTCGGAACCTCATTTTCAAAACCAAGGTAGTTACTTGCTTAAATGCTGGCCATGCCATTGTTTTCTCTTACTATTCTTTTCTAATCCCTGCACTTACCTAACACTGTACAAATGCACCAAATCTTCGGCTTTGAAATCCAAGCTCGTCACTGGATCCAGGATAAAAATGCACCTGTTTTCATTTATAATGAATGTCTAAAGGTTGGTTTCACCTAATGCTCTGTAAGTGAAACAAGAATATCAGTTGTGGAAAGATAGCAAATTACTTCTTTATTGGCTACTGAGCCCAGGATTTAACTAACACCCAATACCAATTCTCCAATACTACTTACTGCCCTTTGAATGCACTTTGATTTTCAGTATTCCAAACCTAGTAATTTCCTAGTTTAACTGGTGCTATGCCCTTCATTCATTTACAGTGAATGACAAAACTCTGCTATTAACTAATGCTGGGTCAATGTACTAAGATCATCAGTTTTACATACCAAGATAGTTAATTGTTTGTCACATGGCTATGCACTGGTTTTCAGTTACAATGAAGGCCACATCACGGCTATTACCTAACACTGTGTGAATTCACAGTGACCATCAGTTTCAAAAGTAGAAATATAATTTAACTCGTGGCTATGCCCTTGTTTTCAATTACACTGAATGCCAAATCACTGCTAATTCCTAACCCTCCATGAATCCACCAAGGTCATCCATTTTACACACTAAGAAATATATTTGTTTAACTCATCTCTATATCCATGTTTTCAGTTACTATGCATGCCAAATCACTGTTTTTGCTTATCACTGTGGGAATTCACTGGGAACCTCAGGTTTCAAAACC
>PVKH010045024.1:0-10537 GCA_004027955.1 Chaetophractus vellerosus | reverse complement strand
CGCCGTGGGCAGGGCAAAAAGCTGCCACGGACAGGCAAAAGCCGCCACGGGCAGGGCAGGTCGCCTGCAAATCGAGAGCAGCCAGCCACCCGCGAACTGAAAAAAAGCCGGCCGTGATGGAAGCAGAAGCCGCCCACAAGCGGGGAAAGCCGCGCCTGCGCAGTGACCAAGTCTCGGCGCGTCGCCGCAACGGGGGGGGGGAAGGGGAGATATGTAATAAAATAAATAAATCTTTAAAAAAAATAAAAAAATAAAAAAAAATAAAGAAGTTTTAAATCACGTACATTTTACATCAAAAATATAGGGGATTTCCATATCCTCCACCCCTCCTTGTCCCCCAATTTCCTTCATTAACAAAAGACCTTTCATTACTGAGGTGTATTTGTTACAATTGATGAACACATATTGAAGCATTGCTATTAAGCATGTCTATAGTTTACATTACAGTTTACACTTTGCACTGCACAATTTTATAGGTTTTGGCAAACTGTATAATGCCCTGTATCCATCATTGCAATGTGACGCAGGACAAATCCAATGTTCCAAAAATGCCCCATGTTACACCTATTCTTCCTCTCCCTCCCCTCAGAAACTCTGGTAGCTACTGCCTTTATATCAATGATACAAGTTCTTCCATTGCTAGAACAATAATAAGTCTACTTTAGTCCATAATTGCATTCTTGACTTAAGTTTTTTCATTCCTCAATCTTGAGGATTTGGGGATGGTGATATCCATTCTGTTTCTGATTAAGAGGGGGCTTAGATCCCATGGGACAGGCAGATGGAAATGTCTTGCTTGCAGTTGTGGATACTGTTTTTTGGGATGGGCAATGTTTATTATCATCTTATTATTAGTTGTCCTGGGAGAATCCAATGCACTGGAGAGCAGGTATTACAACTTTGCTGAGATTCAGGGCTCAATCAGAATATGACCAGACTGAAAATTGAAGTCTCTGGGACATATATTTAACAAATATACTGTTAATTATATGTTCAAATAAAAGGGACAGAAGAGCTGTGTGTAGGAACATTATAAATGAGTAAAACTCTGATACATTGGGGAGCATCTATTCCAAAGTAAGGCCTACTGACAGGGTGCTGATTTCCTGAGATTATCTGCATTGCCAATAGTATCTAGCTGACTCTAGAGCCCTCAGGATTGGCATTGTTTGAGATATTGCTTCCTGAAGCAGTCAATGAGATCTGCTGAAACAGAACCTCTGGAATGACCTCTTGACTCACTTTGAAATCTCTTAGAAATAAAAACACATTTGTATTTAATATTTCCCCCTTTTGATCAAGGTCTTTTTCCAAATGCATCACTACTTTCTGCTTGGTAATAATCCCTTGATGCCAGGGAGGTTCATCCCTGGGAATCATGTCCCACACCAGAAGGAAAGTAATGAGTTATATGTTGAGTTTGGCTTAGAAAGAGGACATATAAGTGCAACAAGGAAGTTTTCAGGGAGGTAATTCATAGGCAATATATAATACTAAGTTTCAATTTCACAAGAACAAGTTTCATAAGTACAACTATCAATATCAAGGACCTGAAGTAATGGTCTTTCCTCTTTTACTAGACACTGACGATGTACTCAGGGGATTCTTGCCATTCTATTAGAAAATGTAGCAGGATTCTTCAAGATAGGAATTCAATATTCTTTCAGTATTGTGTCAGTCTACAACCACCAAGACAATGCTCTATGTCTACTTGAACATATTTATAAGCCATAGAAACATGCACCAGGTGCCCCTCTCCCCACACATTCCCCCATCTCTGACCTCCCATAAAAGCGATCCTCCTCTGCCTCAGTTGTGACCCTTCTGTGATCCAAAACCTCTCCCCCAAAATAAAAATAAATAAATAAAAATAAGAAAAAAATAATTATGATAAAATTTTTAAAAATGAAATATAAAAATAAAAAATAAAATAAAATTTGTTTTCATTTTAACTTTCATCACCCTAAGATGTGTTGTCTTTTATACAGTCAATTTCTTCCATATACTTCCCCAGTGTCTTTTTTTTTTCTTTATCTTCAAAGAAGCTTTAGGTTACAGAAAAGTCATATGGGAAATATAGAGGATTCCCTTATACCCAATCCTTCCTCTTCTCCCACTCTGTCCTATTAATAACATTTTACATTTGTTTGGTAAATTTGTTACAATTGATGTACAAATATTGGAGCATTGCTATGAACAATGGTCAATGGTTTACATTATGGTTTACATTTTGTGTTGAACACTTTTATAGGTTTTGAAAAAATTTAAAATGGCCTTTATCCGTCACTGCAAAATCACGCAGAACAATTCCAATGCCCTAAAAATGCCCTATGTTCCATCTATTCTGTTCTTCCCTCCCCCAGAATCTATGGTAACCACTAAGTTTCAATTTTTGAAGAATAAAGCTCATAGTTAGATGCAATAATATTGAGGGCTTGAAATATTGTTCTGTTTTCTTTTATTAGGTATAGCCTATGTACCCGAGAGATTCTTGCCCCTCTAATTGAGAACTGAACAAGACTTCCTAGGATGAGAGTTTAATATATTCTTGTATATTGTATGGGTCTCCACCCACTGAGATAATACACTCTGAAAAGATGAACACTTTCATATTCCATAGACCCATGTCCCAGGTGTGCCCATTCCCACATATTTCTCCCCACTGCCCATGCCCTGCACAAGTAAACATTCCCTGCCATATTTGCCAAAAGAACATTCCCACCATAGTAGTTTTAACCATGGACGAACAAATCACCAGAGTTCACTTGATCCTTCCTCCATATGTCCCCCCAGTTCCATGGATAGTCCAACCAAAACCCCAATCTTACTCCCCCTCACATTCCAGCACCATCAAAATCAAGCACATCACTGCATCCACTGCCCAACCACCCCCTTGCACCTTATCATAAATTTTGCCCATATTGAACATCCTCTTACCACCTGCTACTCTCTTTCTGTCTGCTGCTAACCTATCGTCTAGACTCAATCACTGTGTCTGCTCAATTGGCTTAAGTCATATCAGGGAGTTCATGTAATATTTGTCCTTCAGTGAATGGCTTATTTCACTCAACATAGGGTCTTCAAGACTTATCCATGTTGTTCCATGTGTTAATGCAACATTCCTTCTTACAGCTGAGTAATATCCATTGTATGTATATATTACAATTTGTTTATCCATTCACCTGTCGATGGACACTTGGGTTGCTTCTAACTTTTGGCAATAGGAAATAATTCCACTATGAACATTGCTGTACATATATCTGTTTGTGTCCTTGCTTTCAATTCTTCTGTGTATACACCCAGATGTGGGATTGCTGGATCATATGGCAGTTCTATAGTGAGCTTACTGAGGAACTGCCCAACTGTCCTCTGCAATTGGTACAAAGTCTACATTCCCACCAGCACTGGATGAGAGAGCCCTTTCCTCCACATTCCCTCCACACTTGTAGTTACGTTGTGTGTGTGTGTGTAATAGCCATCAGTCTAATATGTGTAAGATGATCTCATTATAGTTTTGATTTGCATTTCTCTAAAAGCTAGTGATGTTGAACATCTTTTCATGTGCTTTTTACCATTTGTATTTCTTCTTTGGAGACATGTCTATTTAAATCTTTTGCCCATTTTAAAAATGGGTTGTTTGTCTTTTTATTTTCAAGGTATAAGATTTCTTTATATATGTGGGATATTAGGCCCTTAACAGGTAATTGGTTACCAGATATTTTTCCCATTGAGAAGGCTGACTTTCACTTTCTTGATAAACTCCTTTGAAGCTCAAAAGTTTTTCATTTTGGGGAGGTTTTATTTAATCTTTCATTGCTCACGCTTTGGGCATAAAGTTTATGAAACCATTTCCTACTACAAGATCTCATGGATGCTTCCCTATATTATCTTCTAGGAGTTTTATGGTCTTGGCTTTCATATTAGGCCTTTGGCCATCTTTAGTTAATTTTTGTATAGGACATGAAATGGTGATCCTCTCTCATTCTTTTGGATATGAGTATCTAGTTCTCCAAGCACCATTTGTTGAAAAGGCCATTCTGTCCCAGTTGAGTGGGCTTGGTGGCCTTGTCAAATATCAGATGATTGTATACACAAGGATCTATATCAGAATTCTCAATTCAATTCCATTTGTTGGTATATCTATCCTTGTGCCACAGCCATTCAATTTTGAACATTGTAGGTTTCTAGCATATTTTAAAGCCAGGTAGCATGATTCCTCCAATTTTTCTTTTTCAATATATTTTTGGCTGTTCAGGGCCCCTTGCCCATCCAATTAAATTTAATAATTAGCTTTTCATAATTAACATTTTCAGGAAAAATGTAATTTTTATTGATTTAAATCTGTAAATCAATTTGTGTAAGACTAGTATCTTAGTGTTGTTTAGTCTTCCAAACTATGAACATGGAATATTCTCCCATTTGTTTAGTTTTTTTTTTCTTTCCTTTAACAATGTTGTGTAGCTTTCTGTGTGCAAGTCCTTTACATTTTTGGTTAAGTTTATTCCTAGGTATTTGATTCTTTTAGTTGCCATTGTAAATCTTTTTCCCCCCTTGATTTCATCCTCAGATTGCTCATTATTGGTGTACAGAAATGCTACTTAATTTTGCATTTTGATCTTACATCCTAGCACTTTATTGAACCTTTTTATTAGCTCTAGAAACTTTGTTGTAGATTTCTCAGGCTTTATATGTGTAGGATCATGTCATCTGTAAATACCAAAAGCCTTTAGCATTTTACTGTTGAATATGATGTTAGCTATGCGCTTTTCGTATATATCCTTTATCACATTGAGGAATTTTCCTTCTATTCCTATCTTTTGAAATGTTTTTACCTAAAAAAATGCTGTATTTTGTCAAATGCTTTTTCTGGATCTGTAAAGATGATCATGTGATTTTTTTCTTTCAATCTGTTAATGTGGTGTATTGCATCCATTGATTTTCTTATGTTGAACCATCCTTGCATACCAGGGATGAAACCCACTTGGTCACGGAATATAATTCATTTGATGTGTCGTTGAATACAATTAGCAAGTATTTTGTTGAGGATTTTAGCATCCAGGTTCATTAGAGAGATTTGTCTGTAGTTTCTCTCTTGTGGTGACTTTATGTGGCTTTGGTATTTAGTGATGTTGGCATCTTAGAATGAATTAAGCAATGTTCCCTCCACTTCTATTTATTGGAAGACTTTAAGCAAGACTGTTTTTATTTCTTTCTGGAATCATTGGTAGAATTCACCGGTGAAGCCATCTGGTCCTGGGATCTTCTTAGTTGGGAGTTTTTTGATGCCTGATTCAATCGTATTACTTGTGAATGGTTTCTTGAGTTCATCAGTTTCTTCTTTGTCAATGTAGGCTGCTTGTGTGTTTCTAAAAATTTGTCCATTTCATCCAAGTTATCCATCTTGTTGGCATACAATTTTTCAAAGTATCCTCTTATGAATACCCTTTATTTCTGTGGGATCAGTGGTGATAACCCCTCCCTCATTTCTTATTTTATGTATTTGCCTCTTCTCTCTTTTTCACTTTGTTAGTCAAGCTAAGGGTTTATCAATTTTATTAATAGTCTCAAAAAATGAGTTTTGGTTTTGTTAACTTTTCTAGCATTTGATTATTCTCATTTTCATTTAGTTCTGATCTAATTTAAACTTTATTTCCTACTTTCTGCTTGCTTTGGGATTTGTTTGTTGTTCTTTTCCTAGTTTCTCCATATGTGTGGTTAGATCTTTGATTTTAGGTTTTTTCTTCTTTTTTTTTTTAACTTTTTTAGTAGGTACCAGGAATTGTACATGGGAAGCATGTGCTCTGCCACTGAGCTATGTCCTCTCCCCAATGAAAGTTGGAATTTTTTGTTTGTTTGTTTTGTGTTTAGGTGGTACCCTGGATCGAACTCAGGACCTTGTACATGGGAAGCAAATGCTCAACCAATTCAGCTGCATCCACTCTCCTCTTCTTTTTTAACATAGGCATTTATGGTTATAAAATTTCTTCTCAGCACTGATTTTGCTGCATCTCTTAAATTTTGTTATGTTGTATTCTCATTTTCATTCGTTTCAAGGTGATAACTGATTTCTTTTGCAATTTCCTCCTTGTATAAGAGTATGTTGTTTAACTTCCATATCTTTGATCCTATTCTAGTTCTCTGCCCCTTATTGATTTCTAGGTCCATTCCATTGTGGTCAGAGACATTACCCTGTATAATTACAATCTTTCTGAATTTGTTGAAACTTGTTCTGTGACCTAGCATGTGTTCTATCCTGGAGAATGAGCCATGTGCTCTTGAGAAGAATGTATATCCCACTGTATTTGAGTGTAATGTTTTGTATAAGTCTATTATGTCTAGATTCTCTAATGTATTATTCAAGGTCTCTGCTGCTTTATTGACCCTCTGTCAAGATGTTCTGTCTAATGGTTATAATGGTGTATTAAAGCCTCCCACTATAACTGTAGAGGCATCTATTTCTCCACTTAGTTTTTCTAATGTTTGCCGCATGTATTTTGGGCCACCCTGGTTAGGTGCATAAAGTTGTATGACTTTTCTTTCTTCTTGATAGATTATGCTTTTTGTTAATATATAATGTCCTTCTTTAGCTCTTACAATGTTATAACTTGTGTTTAAAGTCTATATTGTCTGATATTAGTTTATATCTACTCCCCCCCCCCTTTTTTTGGTTATTGTTTGCCTGTAAAATCATTTTTCAACCACTCACTTGCAACCTACTTGCTTCCTGGATTTAAGATGAGTTACCTGTAGACAGCATATCCATGTCCCTCAAAATAATTGGGATATTTTCAGCCATTATTTCCTCCAGTATTCCTTCTGCCACTTTTTCCTTCTCTTCTACTCTGGGATGCCTACATTGAATATGTTTGTGAGTTTCATGTTGTCATTCTATTCCCTGAGACTTTGCTGAAATTTTTTATCTTTTTATCTCTTTGTTCTTCTATCTGTTAAATTTCAGATGTACTATCCTGACATCACTAGTACTTTTCTCAGCCTGTCAAATCTGTTATGTGCTTCCAGCATATATTTTATTTCTTACATTGTTCCATTCATCACTACCTGATCCATTATCTTTTGGTATGTTTACAATATCTTCAGTATGTTCCCCCAGTGTCTTCTTAATAATATTTATCTCTTCCTTCACCTCATTACATTGATTCATGATATTTGTTTGGACATCCTTGATTAGCTGTTCCACATTCTGGACCCCCTCCTGTTTCTAGTTTGTTCATTAGACTGGGCCATGTCTTCCAGTTTCTTAGTATGGCTTGTTATTTTTTTTGTTGGTGTCTAGGCATCTATTTATGTTGATGGACTTATTCAGATGGTTTGCTTCTCTTTCTTCTTTAGGGTTTTATTTTGTTTCATTTTGTGTTAAGGTTCCTTTTTGACACTTAATTCTCCTTATTCTTGATTGTTGTAGTTGTCTGTGTTCCTTTGAAAAAAATTTAAAACTGTAGAAAAGAAAAGAGAGAAGAAGATAAAAAGTACAATAGTAATAACTTTTAAAGATTGAAAAGGAAGCATAAGAGAGTCAGGAAAATAAATAATAAGAAAGAAAAATCATAAAAAATACAAATGAATAAGAATAAAAAAGGTGGAATAAAAAATGAAGCAATAAAAAACTAGAATAAAATAAAGGACCAGAAATTTGAGAAGAGAAGAAGAAATGGGAAAAAAAGAAAAGAAAAATAAAGGAAGACCAAACAAGAAAAGGTGTAATGAAAGACAACCAGCAGAAGAGGGAAAAATGGAGGAAAGAAAAGAAATAAAGAAAATTAGGAGAAAAATTTAAAGAAATGAAAAAGAAGGTAATTGAGCTTCTAACAGTTTTATCTCTCCTGGCTTCCTTCTCTATGTGGCATGTTAGGTGTCTGTCTCTACCACTCCTTAGCACACCTAATTCTTCTCTCTCCCAGGCTTGCTGGGTGTGACAGTTTGCCTGATCCAATCCCCCTTCCCTTTACCCTGGAGCTGCTTCAGTGCTGCTGAGATCTTTTTTGAGATTCAAAAGGGGCTCAGCTGGCCAGACTCACAGAAGGTAAACCACTCTCCACCCTCCACCAGATCCCTCTTCCTCCCAGGGAGGAGAATATTTCCCCACTCAGCTGCAGTGAGCTAGCTATTCTTCTTCAAGGTGGGATATATGTTCTGTTTCCAGCTACAGGGGTGAGTAATTCATAGTTTTCATTTGGCCTCTTTATCTCTCTGTCCCTCTTTCTTCTGAATGATATGCAGCACTCTCCTGGTCTGCAGATCCCCAAAGCAGCTCCCTTGGATAATTTTTTGCCTTTTCTCCATTGTTTTTGTGAAAGAGTTGAGCCCTGCCTACCTACTTCAAAACCATCTTCCTGGAAGTCCCTCAAGCCTTTTAATTTCATGAAGTGGATAAAAATGATTTTTATTTGTGAAGGTTAAAATTAAGCTTCTGAAAGGATGGATGGAGAAGACGTGGTAGACCATTTTTGAAGGAATTGGCCCTGTATTCAGTATTCAGGTAAGACAATCAAGACAATTAAATTTAAATTATTATTTATAAATGAATCAGAAAATATCCCATCACCTTCTCTATATAATCATAATTTGCATCTAATCAAATAGTTTTTAATAATTCTGGTCACTTGACCTTAATTAAGAATATTGAACAGAAAAAAGTCCTGAACAGGGAATTACATATATATTAAAAACTAGAAAGGAAATAGATCAAATATTATAAATGTTATAATTTGTATACTTATAAACTTTTATTTAAAATTTCCTTCTTTTTCTTCTTCTCCTCTCTCCCTCCCTTCATTACCTGCAACTTACTGTCTCCCTTTCTCCCCCTTCTGTTCTCCTTCTCACAATCCCATCTTTCCTTTATATTAAATATGTTTTTACAGAAAAGTGTACAAATCATTTTGTACAAAAAAGTTGGACAAATCTTAAACTTTCATCGTGGTGCATTATCATTAAATGAATACACCCATTTAAAGACCATTCTGATCAAGAAATAGGATATTACCTGAACCTAAAAGCCCACTCTGTTACTAACCTTTCCTTCCTCGTACTCACCTAGAGGCAGTAAATAATGTGACTTCTATTACAATAGATTATTTCACTGTGGTTGGAATGATTTACCTAAAATACAAACCCAGTGCCAAGCAAGTTACTACATTGTGCATAACGGGAACACAGGCTCAGGCACAAGAGAAATCTTCAATAAATGACCACTTTATTTCTTACACAGTTGAATGAGTCCAAAAGAGCAGGGGGAGAGGTTCCATTGTGGCCAATTCCCCACGGAGGCAAACTTCTCAGGCCAGGGTCTGAGAATGTTAGGTATCTGTGCTGCCTGAGTGTGGAGTTTTTGTATCTCACAATAGGGGGCACTGCCACTGAGCAAAAAGCATGTACCAAGCAACTGTCTGGCAAGCAGCTAAGACTGCTTGTTCTTGGTTTGGAGTTCAAGGTCATATTGAAACATCTGCATGCAAACTAGCAAATGAGGAAAAGAGGGGTGGGTAGGGAAGGGCTGGGAAATGGCCACTGGGCATATGTGTGACTTCCCTATCACCCAGCCATGCTATTTCCTGTATTAAACCTTTACATATTTCCTCTTTTCTTCAAAGTGAAGTTAAAGCTCATTATCAGGTGTAAAAGCCCCAAATATTAGGCCCAGACTCTGTTACATGTTTTCTCTTTCACTAATAATCTCTTCCTCTATGTTATCAAGACATACTCGATTGTTTCAGTTCTTGGGCTCCAACGTTTTTTCTTTTGTTGCTGCCTGTGCCTGAAAAACTCTTTCTTCACCTGCTACATTAGGCTAAATCCTAGTCAGCTACCATGTATCACTTTAAATATCACTTCTTCAAGAAGGTTTTTTGTGGCTGTTAAACAAAGAGTAGGTTCCCCTGAATAAATCCCATGTGTCCTTGTATCCATGCATCCATGTATCCATGTAAATTTGGGTTTATCTTCTTTCTTCTCTTTCCTTCCCTGTTTCTTTGAAAATTTGGAAGTTTAATTTAAGTAATTATATATCTGAGCAACTCATGGGCAATATGCATTGAATATTCTTAAACGCTAAATACATACTTACTGAGGGCTACTGAAAATGCATGCAAATTGTCCATAATTTATAGCTACATTTTCTTTATTGATCAGGAAATTTGTATTTAAAGGAAATGCAAAATACAATATATCTTATTCAGAACAGCCACAGAATTGACATTATTTTTGTCTGTCTTTTGTAATATTACATAAAACATAATTATGGAATTCATTTTTTTCATGTTTACACAGTACACTTTCCGCTGTGTTCTAACTTGGTGATAAACACATTTTTATGGCTTTCTTGTTAGTTCTGTCATTTTTTGCTCCATGGAATTTATAGTCTAGAATTTCATTTTACTATATATTATGTGAAATTTTGAACTAGATGAGAAATTGTTACATCTTAAAATAAGAGAGTCAAGCCAGTTTTAGCAAAAATAAATCATCCATTAATTCATTCTTTCATCCACAGTCTGTACCTCTGCCCTATGCAGGTGTT
>PVKH010045023.1:0-10547 GCA_004027955.1 Chaetophractus vellerosus | reverse complement strand
TCTGCTGTTATGTGAATCCATCATCTTTTTGATTTCTTGGATTGTGCTATTCATCGTCATCATATCCGTTATCTTTTTATGTATGTTTACAATTTCTTCTGTATGTGCTTCCACTGTTTTCTTAATATCCTTAATCTCTTCCTTGATTTCCAGAAGGTGGTCCATGATTAGTTGTTCTATGGTTTGCTTCTCTTCCTGATTTTTGGTTTGTTCTTTGGGGTGGTCCATGTCTTCCATTTTCTCAGTATGGCTTGTAATTTTTTGTTGCCCTCTGGTCATCATTTTATCTTAATGGGTTTGTTCAGTTGATCAGCTTCTCTCATTGTTCTAGAGTTTTATTTAGTTTGTAATTCTGTGTGTGTGTTAAGATTTCTCATTGATACTTTCTTACCCTTGTTGTAATTCCTTGATTTTTTCTATGTTCCTTTGAAGGAAGAAGATTAGGCACAGAGCATTCAAAAGGGGTGAAAAAGGATAAGGGATAATAATAGTATTGAGAAGAGTTGGAGGGAGGGCCTTATTAGATTTAGCAGATTGAATATTTAACTCATGTAAGCAACGTGGAGTGATAGGGGGAAAATTGGAGTGCCAACTCCAAATAGGGAAAAATATATATACAGTATTTTATATGCCCAAAATGATGAGAGAGAGAACTAATAATGAAAAGGCTGAAAGAAAAATGCTAGTATGAAATGAAAGAAATAAGAGAGAATGAATAGCCAAGATAGAAGTTTACAAGGAGGAGATTGGGGGCAAATGAGAAAAGGTTGAAAATAAGAACCACTACAGATAGCTGAATGTAGAAAGATGAAGGAAGGAGAGAAGATAGTTTTCGTAAACACAATCACTATATACAGAGGATGAAAATTCGTTAGCTTCTCTCTTTGCTCTAGAGTTTTATCTGACTTGTAATTCTGTGTGTGTGTCAAGATTTCTTGTTGTTACTATCTTACCCTTGCTGTATTTCCCTGCCCCTCTCTGTGGTACTTTGAAGGAAGAAGATTAGGGCCAGAGCATTCAAAAGGGGTGAAGAAAGAGAAGGGATAATAATAGTACTGATAAAAGTTAGAAGAGGGGCCTTATTAGATTTAGCAAATTGATTTTTTAACACATGTAGGCAGCATAGAGTGATAGGGGAAAAATTGGAGTTTCTACTCCAAATAGAGAGAAAAGAAATATATATAGAGAGAGTATTTTATATGAACAGAATGATGAGAGAACTAATAATGAATAGGCTGAAAGAAAGAAGCTAGTATAAACTGAAAGAGATAAAAGAGAACAGAATAGCCAAGATAGAAATTAACAAGGGTCAAATTGGGAGTAAATGAAAAAAGTTGGAAAATAAGAACCAGACAGAAAGCTGGAGGTAGAAAGATGAAGGAAGGAGAGGCGATAGTGTTGGTAAACACAGTCACTATACACAGAGGATGGAATGTCAAGGATAAAGAAGACCAGCAAAGAAGAAAAAAGCTCACAACACCTAATTAAAAAACAAAAAAAAATAGCAAAAAAGAAAGAAACAAAGAAACAAACAAATAAAAAAACAAAGTTAAACCACAGTTTCCTTTGGGGACTTGTGGAGCCTCACAGCCTGTGTTCATTAACCAATTACATTGAAGCCTTGTCTCTGCAGTCTTTGAGGCAGAATTTAGCAATTAAAGCAGGTCTATATGCTTCTATTTATTTTTTGATGTAATTAGGGGCCTTAAAGAACTCCTCTTCTAGACCACCCCCTCCTGTTAGTGGACCCGAGAAAGGTTCATGGAAACTTGTCTATTATTTCCCTCTATCTATCTTCCCTGGGCGCACTGTTTTACTCAGCCCGGAACTTTTAACAGGCCAGAACTTACCTTTGCCTGCCCTTGGGTCTGCACCCTGATAAGCAGTTTCTCCGGTCCCCTTCAGCAGCCATTTCCTGCTGGCTGATTTTTTCTTCTTCTTCTTGTAAACTACTTGTGGTTTCAGGCAACCAAACCCATGGAAACCCTCTCCACCCCCATCAGACCCTCCCACTCTCAGGGCCCACCACCCCACTCACAGGTCCACTGGTGAGGCTGTGGACCTCCCTTCCCCCTCTTCCAGAATGGAACCCCACTGCCATGTTACCCATTGAGGCAAACAGAACCCACGATTTTATGATGCACCACTCAACTCACACTCCAGCTGCCTCCAGACCGATGGAGCCAATATTCCTTTGCCCCAAGCTCCCCACAATGACTGCGCTCCTCTGCTCTTGCTCCCAATTGGCCACCCCCTACCTGAGAGCTGGTGAGTTCAAACCTAAACCATGGATGCCATTTTCCCTGCCCTTTAAATTCATATGTTTGTAATTGAATGCATAAGAATTTAAACTTTTTGCCCTGAGTTCAGGACATGCCTCCTCATTTCAATACCTCACTTGCTAATTACTTGCTTCTGCTGAAGCATCCTTCCCTAATGACTAATTCTTAGAGTGTTAGAGCCAAAGGACAAATATTAAGAACATACAAAACAAATGCAAGGTTGTATATTTGTGTTTGTGTGCACAGGAGTTTAATGGGAAGAAAATTATTATCTTTGAAATTTGTGTTCACTCAGCTTTCTTTGTGTGTTGATAGAGTATATAAAAGGTTTTGTGGTGGCCCTTAGCTTCCTGTCCACAAATTTTGATCCTACAACCAAGGAATCTGCTATATCTAGGCTCCTTATTACCATGAATCTCATTATCATCACTTCTCAGACCAAGAAACTTTTTTTACTCCAATATTGGAATATTACAGGTTAAATTTTTCTTTATGTTTACTTTATAAAATTAATTGGAAATTCATAACAGCTTATTTGAAGTGTCCAAAACCTATGAACAGCCCACATTATAAAATCAATGGATAAGATATTTCATTGGTACATTCATACACTGGAATTCTACTCAACAACTAAAAGGAATGAACTACTGAAAGTCAACAGCATGGTCTAATCTCAAAATAATTATTGCATGAAAGGTAATGAAATAGTTCATACTGCTTAATTTCACATATGAAACTCTAAAAAATGTGAACTAATTTATAGTGGCAGAAATAAGTTCATTGTATGCCATACAGGTTGTGGGAAGGGGTTAAAGTAAAAAAAAAATGTAAAGGAGTGTGAAAAAAATTGTCAGGTGATGGATATGTTCAGTATCTTGATTTTTTGGTGGTTTCATCGGTGTATACTCATATTAACACTTGTACAATTGTGTAATTTATTTAGTTGCACTTTGATATATGCCAATTCTACTTCAATAAAGCCATAAAAATGAAAAATGATTTAGGAATTTTTTACTTTTATATTCCCAGGAAGATTTTTTGTTAAGATTTTAATTATGAGATTTTTTAATGGTTTGTAGTACATTCTTATAAAGATCATGATTTTATTTATAGAAATATTATTGTATATTATTCAAGTTATTGATTATTATTGGATTATCAGTTTCTATGTTTATACTTCTCTATTGGAAGTGGAATAAAATAAATGTACAAAAATGAGTATAAAATACAAATAAATGTACAGTAAATGAGCTGTTCTAAAATTAATCCCACTTTTAAGTGGAACCTAGATAAAGGCATAGAAAATAAAACTCAGGAAACCACTGCATTCCACTTCATAATCACCTCCTACATCCTGCATCAGGGTGACATATGTTATCTTAATATAATTATCCTAATGAAATATCCTGCTTCTCATGAAAGTTTTTTAAATATAATTAACTTTATTTTAAAGAGGCTTTAACTTACAGAAAAGTTACATAGAAAATATAAGGGATTCCCCAATATCTCACTCTCTCACCCTTCCCATATCTTCCCCTATTAATAACACCTTAACAATAATGCAGTAGATTTGTTACAATTGATGGATAAATATTGAAGCATCAATACTAGTCAAGGTCTATACTTTACACTGTGGTTTACATTTAATTCCAAAGCCCTAAATATACTCTATAATTTGTGTGAAAAATATAAGCAATTATATCATTCACTCCACCTCCCCTTAGAACCTGGTAACCACTATCTGTATATCAATGTTCCATGTTCATCCATTATTACAATATTAATAAGTTTTCTTTGTCTATGGTTGCATTGCCCATTCCACAAACCTGAAGATTTTGAGATTGTGTAGTATGTTCTGCCACAGGTCGAAATAGTGCTTAGATATTATGGAGCACATAGAAAGAACTGTATTGCTTGCAGTTGTAAATCCCCTCTGTTTTAGTGGATGGTAGTTTTCCTTCAACATCATTTCATCAGTTGTCCTGGGTGAGTCTGATGAACTGGAGAGTAGGTGTTGGTTGCAAGCCTTCTGAGATTCAGGGGTCAACCAGCACACAAACACACTGAAGATTTAAGTCTCTGAGACATATATTAACAGATGTAGTGCTAAGTATAAGCTCAAATGAAAGGAGTAGAAGAATCTTGTGTAGGAAACTTATAAATGAGTCTAACTCTGTTACATTGGAGAAATAGGTTGTCATATATTCCAAGACAAGGCCCACCGACAGGGTCCTGTCTTCATTGGCTTGTATGCCTTGCCTATAGTGTCTGAATGGTTCTAGAGCCATTAAGAACTCCTGTATTTGAGGTTATGTTCACAGTAGCAGTTTAGTGAGATCTCCTGAGACTTGTATAATTCCAGTATGGAATGAACTCCCTACTCACTATGAAATCTCTTAGACTTGAAAACTCTTTTGTATTTGATGTTTCCCCCTTTATGGTCAATGTCATTTTCTAAATGCATAGCTGGTTTTTGCTTAGTATTATACACTCAGTGCCAGAGAAGTTCATCCCCAGGAGTCATGTACCACACTGTGGGGAAGGTAGTGTCTTCATTTGCTGCATTTGGCTTAGAAAGAGGCCACATTTGATTAACAAGGAACTTTTCAATAGGTAATTCCTAGGCAAATGTAAGTATTAGGCTAAGTTTCAGTTTTACAAGAACGAGGTTCATAGTCATATGCATTAATATTGAGGGCTTGGCATATTCTTCAGTTTCTTTTTATTAGGCACTGCCTTTGAACTTGAGAGATTCTTGTCCCTTTATTTTAGAACATAGAAGGCCTTTCCACCAGGATGAGAGTCTAATATTATGTTGTTTATTGTGTGTGTCTCTGTCTACTGAGATATCACCCTTTGCAAGATGACATATTGTATAGAAGCATGCCCTAGGTGCACCCTTTCCCATATACTCCTACTATTGAAAATCTACTCCAGGGTTGCCAAAAGAATATTATAACAACTGTTCTTTAAACCATACTTGCAAATTCCCAGATTTCACCTGTTCTTTCTCCAGCACTTCCCCCCATTCCATGGAGAGCCTAAACCACCAGCCCAACCCTGATCACACTCATACTCCAGCACCATCAACCCCACTCACATGCCTGCCCCACTATCACCCCCTTGCATTGACAAACCCTACCCTTCCACCTTATCTTAAGTTCTGTCCCAGATGAGGATTGTCTTACCACTATCTACTCTCTTTCTCTCTCCTGGTATTCTGTCTTCCAGACTATTTCTGTGAGTCTGCTCAATATGCTTAATTCATAGTCGTGATATCATGTGATATTTGTATTTTAGTGACTGGCTTACTTCTCTCAACATAAGGTCTTTGAGGTTCATCCATGTTATCACATATGTCAGTACTTAATTCCTTCTTACATCTGAGTAATATTCCATTGTATATATATATATATATATGTAACATATTTTGCTGACCCATTCTTCTGTTGATGGACACTTGGGTACTTTCCAATCTTTGGCAATAGTGAATAATGCCACTATGATCATTGTTGTGCATTTATCTATTTGTATCCCTCATTTCAATTCTTCAGGGTATGTACTTAGTAGTGGGATGGCCAGATCATATGGCAATTCTATACTTAGCTTCCTGAGGAACTGCTGAAACTTCCTTCAAAATGACTGTTCCATTCCTACAAGCAGTGAATAAGTGTTCCCATTCCTACACATCCTCTCCAACATATGATGTTTTCTGCTTTTTAAATAGAAATCATTCTCTTCAACAAGTGTTTGCTGGGTATAAGATGATAGCTCATATTTTTTATTTCATTTTCCTAATGCCTAGTGAGGTTAAGCATCTTTTCATGTGATTTTTAGACATTTGTATTTCCTCTTTGGGAAAGGGTATATTCAAGTCTCTTGGCCAATTTTAAATGGGTTGTTTTTCTGTTTTTTTTTTTCAAAGTGCAGAATTACTTTATATATGCTGGATATTAGGCCCTTTTTGGATAAGTGGATCACAAATATTTTCTCCCATTGATCAGGCTGTCTTTTTCACTTTTTTGACATACTCCTTTTAAGCACAAACATTTTTAATTTTGAGGTTGTCCCATTTATCTAATTTTTCTTTCATTGCTTGCACTTTGTGTGTAAAGTATATGAAACAATTTCCTACTACGACTTCTAATAGATACTTCCCTACATCACCTTCTAGGAGCTTTATGGTCTGAACTTTTACATTTAGGTCTTTGATGCATATTGAGTTAATTTTTGTATAGGGAGTGAGATGATGATCTTTCTAATTCTTTTGGCTATGGCTCTTCAGTTCTCCCAGCAAACACTTGTTGAAGAGGCTATCTATCCCAGTTAAGTGAGCTTGGTATGACCTTGTTGAATATCAGTTTGCCATATATTTACAGGTCTATATCACTACTCCCAGTTTGGTTCCATTAGTCAGTATGTCAACCCTTGCACCAATACCATGCACTTTTGACCACTGTCATTTGTAGTAAGTATTTTTTTAAAGATTTATTTTTTATTTATTACATATCCCCCCCCCTTCTGCTTGCTCTTGCTGTGTGTCCATTCTTCTGTGTTTTTTCTATGTCTGCTTCTTGTCTCCCCTCCGTCTTTGTGGCGATGCACCGAGTTGGCCCTCCGTGGTGGTGGCTCACTCCGGTCGAGGGTGGCTCCATTCTGTTTTCACAGGCAGCTCTGCTCCATGTTTTGTGGGCAGCAGTCCTCCATGTTTTTGTGGGCTACCGGCTTCTGCAGTTCACAGGCAGCAGCTCTGCTTTTCACGGGTGACTTTGCCATGCCCGTGGGGGCTCCGCCCTGCCCATGGAGGCTTATTGCCTTGCCCATGGTGGCTTTTGCCCCGCCTATGGTGGCTTGCCTTTCTCAAGGCCATCTGCCCACTCAGAGAGGTCCCCCAGAGGTCCCCAGAACCAAACCCAGAGCCTCCCATGTGGTACCCCAGCGCACTCTTTATCCACTGAGCTATCTAGCTGGGCCCCTGTAGTAAGTATGTTTTAAAGTCAGTTAGCATCATTCTTCCAATTTTATTTTCCCTTTCAATTTGTTTTGCTATGCTAGGCCACCTGCCTTTCCAAATAAATTTCATAATTGGCTTTTCCAATTCAAAAAAATATGTTGATTTTTATTGGGAGTGTGTTAAATCTGTCAATCATTTTGTGTAGGATAGACATCTTAATGATATTTAGTCTTCCAATTCATGAACATGGAATAATCTTCCATTTATTTAGGTCTTCTTTGATTTCCTTTTTCAATGTTGTGTAGTTCTCTTCTACAAGTTCTTTACCTCCCACCAAAGAAACAAAAAATATCCTGAAGATGTACAGAATTTAAGACAATTAGTGGTGTTCACACAGCTCAACTAAATCAATTTAAATAATTTAAAGAAAATATGACTAAAGAAATAAAGGCTATTAAGAAGACACTGGGACAACATAAAGAACAATTTGAAAGCCTGCAGAGAAAATAACAGACCTTATGGGCATGAAATACATAATGGGTGAGATTAAAAATACATTATAGCACATAAGAGCAGATTTGAATTGCTTGAAGACAAAATTAGTGATTTTGAAGACAGAACATCTCATCTGGAAAAGACAGGAGAATAGAAAGAGAAGAGAATAAAAAAATTGTACAGAGTATCTGGGAAATGAATGACAACACAAAAACACATGAACAGTCACATTATTTGTGTCCCAGAAGGAAAAGAGAATGGAAAAGGGGTAGAAAGAATATTTGAGGAAATAGTGACTGAAAATTTCCCAATCCTTATGAAAGGCATAAATATCAATATCTAAGAAGGATAACACACCCTAAACAGGATAAATCCAAATTAACCTTCCCCAAGACACCTGCTATTCAGAATGACAAATATCAGATAAAGGTAGGATTCTGAAAGCAGCTGGAGAAAAGCAAAGAATCACATACAAGGGAAATTTGATAAGATTAAGTGTTCACTTTGCATCAGAAACCATGGAGGAGAGAAGAAAGTGGCATGATGTATTTAAGGTACTGAAAGAGAAAAACTGCCAGCCAAGAATTCTATATTGGGCAAAGCTGTCCTTCAAAAATAAGGGTGAGTCCAACGACTTAATAGACAAACAAAAAACAATAGAATATGTTACTAAAAGAGGAGAATGACAAGAGATGCTAAAGAGAGTATGCAGCCTTAAAGGAAAAAGCAAGGTTGAGAGATTTGGAGAAGAGTTTAGAAATGAAGATTATTAGAAAGGATAAACTAAAGGATAGGAAGACAGACAATAGAATGACATGACAGCAGAGACCCAAAGGATAAAATGGATAAAGTAAGTAATGCCTTTATGGTAATGAAACTGAATGTTAATGTACTGAATTCACAATCAAAAGACACAGACTGATAGAATAGATTAAAAAATATGAGCCACTGATATGTTGTCTACAAAAGACCTACCTCAGAAGTAAGGACACAACCAGGTTAAAAGTTAAAGGTTGGAAAAAGTTATTCCATACAACTAGTAACCAAAAAGGAGTAGGTGTAGGCCAGAAAAATGTTCAATAACAACATTAGAGCATATGAACAATAATTACTCAGTGCAACTAGCAAATTTTTTTTGTGAACAGTTTTCCATAATTTTTTTCATACAAAATAAGCACTTGCTTTTAATTTAGGATGGATGATGGATAGAGAAGTGATATAATTTTTAATATTTCATCTTTCTTTAAACATTTCTTATTCATACTCTTAAAATAATCTGTCTGGATCAATATTAATTCAGCATGACTACCATTGAATGAAGTTTTGAGATTTTCTGCCTAATAAAATTATGAGTTAGCAATTTGTTATCTGCTGTAATTCATTTCAGCAACATGTGAAGAATTCCCAAATAGGAATTTGGTTATACAAAAAGAATGATAGTCTAAATAGAATTTAACTAAACTGATAATTTATTTCATCTTAGATTTTATTATTTCCAATAGTTAGAGATATAATATAAATATTGGAATTATGTTATAATTAATTTCTATTATATTTAAATTATTATTTGCATTTATAAATGTTTTACTATGCTATCTTTTTAAAAATGTGTATTGGTATCTTTAACTATAGAGTATGCCTTTGTGAGGTAAGGTATTTTTTCCTTGTCCAAGTTTGCTCTCAAAATTGAGTGTGGAAATAAACTGGGCTCAGAACCACACCTTTGAATTGCTCTATTGTAAGGTGTTGGGGAAAAAAAAAGAAAAAGTAAACGACCTGATTGAAAAATAGGCAAAATACTTGAATAGACTTTTGCCCAAAGAAGAAATACAAATGGCAAAAAAATATGTAAAAATGTACAACATCACTATCAATTAGGTAAATGCAAAGTAAAGCTACAATAAGAAATCATTTCACACCTATTAGAATGGCCAATATTAATGTCAGAAAACATCAAATGTTGGAGAGGATGTAGAGAGATATTAATGCTTACTCACAGTTGATGGGAATGTAGAATGGTACAGTCCTTGTGGAGGACTGACTGGCAGTTCCTAAGTAAGTTGAATATAAACCCACTAAGGGACCTGGCAATACTCCTATTAGGTATATACACAGAAGAACCAAGAGCAGTGAAACAAACAGACATCTGCACACTGATGTGCATAGTGGCATCAGTCCATATCCATATGAAAATAAGCCATGTACTCATCAACTAATGAATGGTAAACAAATTGTGATGTATACACATGATGGAATATCATGCAGCTGTAAGAAGAAATGAATTTGTGAAGCATAAGACAACATGAATGAACCTAGAGGACATTATGTTGAGTGAAAAAAAACAGATACAAAAGGGCAAAAACTGTATGATTGTGCTTTATGAACTAAATATATTGTGTAAAGTCATGGATTTTGTAATTGCAATATAGATCACCAGAAAATAGGAAGGTAGAGAATAGAAAGCTGAGGGCTAATCTGTGCAGAATTGGTAAAAAGATTGTTAGTAAATCTTTGGAAATGAACAGAAATGTTGAAAGCACATCATAATGTTTGTAACTAACAGAACTATTACATTGGTGGACAGTGGTTGAAAGAAAAGTCTAAGTACATGTATATTACTTGAAGGAAAGTTAAAAAATGTAACATGGGACTGTATAACACCTCATGTGAAATATGAATATGGTTAATATTGCACAAATAAGACTGTTTTTACAAAATATAAATACAAATAAACTAGAGGGACAGAAACAGAATAACAGCCATGTACAGGAGGGGGAGCATAGAGAGATCATGAGGTGATAAGCTTTTATTTATCT
>PVKH010045022.1:0-10544 GCA_004027955.1 Chaetophractus vellerosus | reverse complement strand
GAGTCCTGATATTTACTCTTATTTATACCCATTCCAATATTCTTTTTTCCTTTCTGAAGTTCCAAATCAGATTCTGTTACCATTTGCTTTCTGTTTAGAGAACTTCCTTTAGTTATTCTCTATGGGTAGGTTTACTAGTGGCAAATTCTCTTGGGAATATTATACTGATTTGTCCTCAAGAATCTGTCCTCAGACAGCTCCACTCTACTTTTGAGCCCTTTCAGCAAGTTTTATTGTTATTCTACTTTACATTTCCAAAATTTCCACTTGGCTCTTTCTCATAACTTTTTATTTCTTTGCAGAGATTTTCTTTTTCATTTGTTCCACGGGAATTGCTTGCCCCCCGCCCCCAATGATTGGTGATTTAAGATTCTTGTCAGATAATTCCAATGTCTGATTCATCTTGGTGTATCTATGCTCAGCTTTCCGCAGAGTCCTGCCAGCACTGCCCTGGTAAGTGCTGACTCACGCTCCCTCACTGCATATAGGTGAGGTGGAAATTCAGCTCTCCCTTCTGTCCCTCTGACACCTTCCTGCACTGCCTTCCTGCCTTCTGAGTGGTGGTCTAGGTTCAGCTCCCTGCTGGGCCCCACATGGCCCAGAGATGGAGAAGCATCAGGCTGACTCACACCAGTGTGTGGCTGTAGGGTGTCGAATCTCAGCTGTGCTGGGCTCCTGCAACACCAGGAGAGAAGAGGGTGGGGTAGCAGAATGCCAGCTAACCCTGCCTCCCATTGCCCTGCTCTGCTTTGGTGATGCTACATGGGAGGGGATGCTCAGCTCTTCACTGGACTTTGCTGACACCAAGGCAGGCGGAGTGAAGTCCCGACTGGCTTCCCCTTGCCTTGTCTCATCAGTCTTGTGGATGCAGCATGGCTGTGGAGGCTCAGCTCCCCATTGCACCCCAATGACACCAGAGGCTGGGGCTTGGGAGGTGGGGAGGCAGTGCACTGATTGGCCCTGCTTTGCAGCACTTCATTAAATATCATTGGTGCCAAGTGGAGCTCCCTGCTAGGCCCATTGATACTAGGGTGGGAGGAGGTGTTATGGCAGTGCAATGCCTTGTTAAATCTTATTGCTCTCACAGCCAGAATACGCACTGTATCACTCAATTAATGTCAAGTTTAGAAACAGGCAAAACCAAGTAATATCTTGTTGAAGATAAAACTAATGCACACAGAGTGCAATGGAAGTGCTGTGGAGGAACAAGGAATTGGTCTCTTCCCTTCTTCCTTGGGTTGGGGGTGGGGGGGTAGTCGGGTCGTTGAATTTAATTACCTTTAACAAGGAGATAATTAATACATATTGTTCTGAGCAATCAGAACTGAATTTTGAAGGACATTCGAAATTAAGTGGATGAGAAAGTGCTGAAAATCAATCTTATGGCGCGGTATAATAAGTAATGGAAGTGTCTACTGAGAAGGAATCTAGGTGGAAGATAATGCAGAACTCCATTAGGGTGATGACAGAGGCAAGAGAAAGATGGAGTGGGCTAGAGATGGTGTAGATGTGGATATACACTAGCCTGTAGGCAGTCTAATGAGAACCACTGCAGTCCAGTGGACATAGCAGGGATGACTGACTGAATAAAGGATTCTTTTGTGTCCCCAGCATCAGCAGAGGGCCAGGCACAGAGTAGGCACAAATGTGTTGCTGAAAGACTATACTGTGAGCTCATACTGGTGTCTTCAATTTGTACTGGAACTCTACTGTGAGTATACAGGATAGTCTCACAAAGTATTGATCTAATCTAGACTTTACAAAAATAATTCAGTCCCAGGAACATATGAAATGGCTAATATTTGACCATTTTTTTGACCTACAAAAAAATATGTTCCATGTGGTTCAACCTAATGCAATGCCTGAATAGTTTGGGAGTCTTATTTTAAAGGGGAGGGAAAAAAATGATAAAGCAATTCACTAAATCAAAACCACAGAGCATTTATACAGATTGTAATCCAACGGTCATGTAAGTAGGAACTAAAGCCTAAAATGTTAACTTCTACTCAAAACAGGCAATCTGAAGAGTAAAACTTTTTTTTTCTCTTTTTAATCAAGAAAATCCAGAGCTCATCTAATTCCTTATCCATTCATATACAGGAAGGCAGGAATATGTCAGCCTTGAGATTTTCCTCAACTGTTCCGCTATCCTTGGACATTCTGAACCAAGAGAAGATGGAGGAGGAACTAACTGGAGCTTGGCACTAGTGACTAATTAGTCTGAAACTCAACCTGCTGATCAGGAGAAGAGCAAAATCTCATCTTTATTATCAGGATGTGCCTGAAGCTGAAAAGCATCAAGCTAAAGAAGTACAAGACTAGGGTTATGGGATGTTCTTTTTACTTTTATTCAAATAAATACAATACTTATTTACAGTCTGATTAATTTTCCCCAGTCTTATCTCTTTTTTATGGCAGTTTACGTAAGCTTTTAGACAAACCCTGCCATAATCATATCATGACCATATAGTATTTGTCCTTTAGTTTGAAATGAATGTTTCAGATGCACAAAAAAATAATATTTGTCAAATAAGCCAGGGTTGTCACCTGCCCACACAGAACCTACTGAGATGAGGATTAGCATTTTTTTTTTGGTAAAAAATATATTTTTATAATGTATTTTGGATAAAAAAGAATTGCTTTTCCCCCTTTACCAGATGAGGCACTTGAAAATGAGAAATTTCAGGAATGGACAATCCAGTTCATTAAAATTCATTGGATTATGTTTCCTCAGAAAATTCAAACTGTGTGAGAAAACTGCATTTAGCGTTTGCCATCATAGTATGATTGATGACTAAAATACTTTTGATGAGCTAGAGCTTGATTTAGAAATGTAGGAGTTAGAGAGATTTCATTTGTTCTAAATTAGTCTTGCTTCCCTTGAAATTCTGTCCTTCAGATTAAGTAGTAACTTCTTTACTTTGAAATTAGTTAGATTAATATTACCTTTATTAGGAAAAACTACTTTCCTCTCTGTGTCTTGGCCTCTGGTTCCTCCAAAAATTCATTTAAAGAATAGTATGGCTTTAGATGGTCACCCCTCTTCTTATCTAGTGACTGTAGGATGAATGTTATCTCCATGGATCAAATTAAACTAAAAAAAATCTCAATTCTCTTGGCAAAAATTCAGCCAATGTTAGGCCCTGAGGCAAGTGGGTCTACGGAATCTTGGATTTGAGAGGTGAGGGGCTGGGGCTGGGTCACTCACGCTAATACACTGTCAGCATAACTTTTCCAGCCTCAGAAGTCTGCCTCAGTAGAGTGGTGGTGCCTTCAGTGCCCAGAGAGCAGGCTGGAGCAGAGCCTCTGGCCCGGAGAGACTGTTCTCGGCCACAGCTCTCCTTTCTATGGAATCACTGTGAGGACAAAGGTGAGTCCTGTTTCTTAGCAACTTTCCACACTGCCCACCTCTGATTCTACTTCTTCTGTAAAAATGGCCATTTGGCTAGGTTAGGTGGCAACCCAGTAGAGTAGAAAGAAGTTTGATGTTTTGAGAACTGCTCCTTGCCTTCTTGTGATAGCAAAGGTTACAGAAGTTCTCCGGAATCTTGACACAGAGAGCAAATCTACTTTCTACAAATTAAAACAACAACAACAACAACACAAAATACCAACCACTTCACATTCAATTCTTTAAAATAAAATAACTTTGAAAAATAATACACTTTGAAACTTTTTGCCACATTTATAAAAAGAAAAGAAAAAACTTTTCAAACAATTTTTAAAAAAAATCATTTAAAAATGTTGTATCAATAACCTTATCAGTAACAAATATAAAACATTTTAAGACACTCGGTGACTTCTTTAGGTGTGTTAAGGTGGAATGGATACATAGCGAGGTTTTACAATTAAAAGGATCTATTTGGTAATAACTCTAAGAAGAGTTCACTCAACAAAATAATGGTTTTGGAAAGAAGAATTACAACTTTTCCCAAAATGTCAACAAGAATAAGGATGTAAACATCATATACTTAAAATGTTAATACAACAATATTAACTCAGTTAAATAAATAAAATATAGTGGCACCAACTTTATGGCAGTTTTCAACATAAAAAATGCAGCTCAAGGATATTTAAAAATAAATAATAGTACCAAACAGGAATGATCATTCTCAGAACAAACCAACAGTATTCTAAATAAAGTGCTATGGGAAAAAGTAGCTCTACAAACTTCAATGCATTCACATACGAACACAAGTGTTATCTGGATCTTCAGGTTTGTGATGGGAAAGTTAGCTTGAATCAAAGTCAGGCTTAGGACTGTCTTTTGTCATTTTTCTTTTTTCTTCCAATGTGTGCTTAAATATTTTCTTCAGGGTATTGTAAACTATTGGCCCATTTTCAGAATCAAAATTAACCTGGTGACAGAGAAAACTTATATTCAAGACATTGTAACAAGAGCCCAGTCTCACTCTGGGAGAAACAGGAGGGGTAGAGAAAACACCAAGACTAATAAACAAAATTACATATAATAGCTATAACTAGATACAATAAATTTCACACATTTTAATTGAAAGATTATATTAGAACTACCAACTGTATTGATACCAATCTTTTGAATGAAAACCCAAAATTATATCTTGTGCCTGGATAGTTAGCATAATCACATACACCTAATCATGAAAGCAAGTAAATACTGAGTATGAAGTGAGTTCTTTATTCAGAAGTGAGTTATTGATGGGGCCACTCGGGGCAGCAGAGTAGGAATGACCTGAATGGGAAGCCTGGGCTTGCCCCTTGCCAGCTGTGTAAACTTAGGTCATAACTAACCTCTCTAGGCTTCAATTTCCTTCTCTGTAAAACAGAGATAATTATACTTCAGGACTTTTGTGAGTAATAAATGAACTCAGGTTTATATGAAAATCTAACATATGCTTAGCACATACAAAAAACTAAATAAAAGTTAGTTTCTTCTCCCTCTGATGGGAAGGTATCACATACATATATTTGGATTCTTTCCCCAAGTTCATCACACTCTGGAGTTAGGAGTGATGGTAAGAGAGAGAACCAGGGCGATTACCATACCTCTCCCTGGCCCTCAGAATAATATGTGACTCAGTGAGAAGAACTGGGATCACTTAGTCAGTGCTTCTCCTCTCCTGTAATCTCTCCTTCTCTGGTACATCATGACAAATAAAAAGATTGTTCTCTTTGTCAAGAATTGTGAAGGGTGTGAGATTTTACCCTACTTGCAGAAGACACAAGACTCCTGGACTTTATTACTAATGGCAAAGCAAGCAGCATCAGGTTTATGTTCACTTGGGTTCCCCTCAGGCCCCAAGTCCCAAAGGGGTGACCCAGAGATGGGGGCCAGGTGGATGCTGCACTTTGTATCACAGCTGAAGAATCCCAAGTTTAGGAAGCCCTAATCTCTTATAAGGCAGCTGCAAGCATACCTGCCCAACCTTTCTGCCCAAAAGGGAAACATAATCTTTGCTATACTAGACTGCAAAAAATGTACCTTCTGTCCTGGAAGCAGACACTGTACAAACATCCTTGAAACACTGGTCTGAACAAAAGCTATCAGTGCTTCTGCTCATAAGACTGCAGAAATGTGAGCAACCCATGGAAAACTGTCTCCTAATGTTCTTATAAACAGCTTTAGAACAACTGGCTTATCTTTTTACTCATATCCCTTTAAAAATCCAATAGAAGTTGTTAAGTATTTCTACTGCATAAGGATTTTTTTTCAGTTAAACTCAGAAATTTAATTTTGTCTTTACCATTGTATCATCTATCCTCCTATTTGTAAAAACTCATCATTAATATTAATAAATGTTAATCACTTGCTTCCTTAAACACCAAAGCACAACCCTCCTACATAGTAGATAGCCTCTCAGTCTACAGAAATGTAGATACAAATGTATAGGACCATATGATTTGTTTTTATACTTCACTCTAGAAACTGTGTGAAGAATGGACCGAAAGGATGCAGAGCAGTTAGCACAATAAAAAAATCCAGATGAGAAATAAGGAGGGTCCGGAAGACAGATTTCACTTTGGAAAGAGTGGCGGGAGGAAGAGATTTAACAAATATTAAAAGGGGAGAATAGTCAAACCTTGTGAATGAGTACAAATAATAACTGTCATTATCATTAATATTTACCACACATATTGTCATTCAAAGGCAGGGTTCTTTGTTTAAAGTCATTTTCATATCACATATGAGAGGTACCAAAGAAATCAGCTGAGGGCAAGAAGAGAACTTTTTCTCTTGGCATGAACCTGGCTTCTTTCTTCAGCCAGCAAAGATTGCTGCAAGCCAAAAGGATATACATAGGGCCCAGCTAGATAGCTCAGTGGATAAAGAGTGCGCTGGGGTACCACATGGGAGGCCCCGGGTTCGGTTCCCGGGGACCTCTCCGAGTGGGCAGACGGCCTTGAGAAAGGCAAGCCACCGTGGGCGGGGCAGAGCCGCCGTGGGCAAGGCAAAAAGCCGCCACGGGCAGGGCTGAGCCCCCACGGGCATGGCAAAGTCACCCGTGAAAAGCGGAGCTGCTGCCTGCGAAGCACGGAAGCCAGCAGCCTGCAAAAAAACATGGAGGACTGCTGCCCGCAAAAACATGGAGTGGAGCCGCCCGTGAAAATGGAATGGAGCCACCCTTGAACGGAGCGAGCTGCCGCCGCGGAGGGCCGACTCAGCGAGTCGCCGCAAAGACGGGGGGAGACAAGAAGTAGACATAGAAAAACACAGAAGAATGGACACACAGCAAGAGCAAGCAGAAGGGGGGGGGATATGTAATAAATTAAAAAAAAAATCTTAAAAAAAAAAAAACCAAAAGGATATACATAGAAAGGAAATATTTTTTATTCTTTGCTTAGGATTTGCCAATCAGGACATACTATTGAATAGTCAACGCTAAATGTTAAATTCTCAATAGATGGTTTCTTATTTAAACCCAAGGTAGAAATGGTTTAACAAGAAAAGATTTTCTGACTCTGACTAGGCACATGATTTAAAAATATTTTCTCAACACCCAATTGTTTCTCTCCTCTCCTATATAAAAGCTCTTTGTCCCAACATTCTTCTTCAAAAAACCCCACAATTCAGCTTTTCCTAATATCACTGTTAGGAAACAGTGATTTTTTTTTGGCACCAACTCTGCAACTACTTAGAAGAAATGTCAAAAACATTTCCATTACGGGGAAACACAGCTAAATGTTTTATTTTTGAGGAGACTGGTGACTTCTTGAATCCGATTTACAAAAATTATGCTCATTTGTGGTCTGGATGGAGGGAAAGGAAAAGTGCCACTTACCTTAGTGAAAGCTTTAATGGCATGGGCAAGGAAAGCTTCCTCTACATCTACAGGAATCGCCTGCAGATTCACTATGCAATGTAAAATGCAAAGAATGGTCTGGTGCTGTCCCTGTTTTTGCAGAAATCAAAATCAAAATAAAAATCAAACAAATTGTCTGAAAAATGCCTCAGGAAATAAAGCAACCAAGAGCCAATCTTGGTTGAATTGGTTTGAGACCAAGAACTCAATCTCGAATGCTAAAATATCTCCTAAGAGTTCTACCAAATGTTTGTTAATGCTACATATTAATATAATTTATAAAGCTTGCAGGTAATAGTTATTACACAGAAAGACAACTGAATGTGAAGATCAGTGTGATCTTAAATCAAATGTTTTTCTTGCAGTGAGCTAAACAGATTTTTCCATTCATTTCCTTTAGGCTACTAGAAGGCAACATGTCCTGGTGACATGTGGACAAGTCAGCCGGGCACTGCACAGTCAGTGCCTGTGTGCCCTGCCCTGTTCCAGACACCAGGGAGGGAGGGGGGGCAGAAGGAAAAAGAGAGCAGCCCCAGCCCTCCAGGAGCATGCAGGTGCTTAAGGAAGCAGCCGCCCTCTTAAGAGGGGAAAAACCCTTAAGAACGTGTCCAGTGGCTTGACTCCTGGAGGCTGTTCACCGTGGAGAAGCAAGGAAGAAATTCTATCAAGCCTTTGGGAAAAAAATCACACCCTTTAACCCAGTAATTTCACTTCTGGAAATCTACATTAAGGGCATAATCTGAAATTTAAAAAAAATTGTGAGTACAGATTATTATTACAATGATACCTCTAAAAGTAAAAAATCCAAAATAACGTTAATGCTTTACACTCGGGAAGGGAGGAGGTTAGGTGAGTGAATTGTGATGAAACAGACAGCAAAATATGATGTAACTGAAAGTACTTGAGCTTTGTGTCAGAGTAATCTGAGTCTGAAGCCTGCTCTGACACATGCTGTGTACCTTGGGCAAGCTGGTTCCCTTTCCTTTCCAGTAGAACAGGATAACGCCCTCTACCACTTGTGGCTATCCTGACCAGCAAAGGAGGTCATGTAAATTACTTCCTAGCAAAGGCTTGATCCATAGCCACGGAACAAAGGTGAATTTCCTCTCTTACCACCCTGCCTGTTTTATCTCTATAATTTAATTGCTGAGGATATATCCTAAGAAAAGGACTCAGGATACAGGAAAAATCTCCTGTTCAGAGATGTACATTGCATCACTGTGTGTGTGTGTGTGTGTGTGTGTGTGCTGCAGTAGCAGATTTTTAGAGAAGATTTGGAAACAGAGGAGAGAATGTTTACATTGTAGCACAAAATAGTAGGTAACTCATAGTAGATAACTCAAGGCTGATTATTAGATAATGTTATATTTATTTTTAACTGAAAATATAATATCTTGATACGGCTAAAACACTAAATTATATAAAAGGGTATATAATCAAAAGTAAGTTTCCCTCCCTACCTAGACCCACTGTCTCCCAGTATCCTTCCCTAGAGGCAACCACCTTTCCCAGTTTCTTCTTTTTCCTTCTAGAGATATTTTAAGTACATACAAATTATATATATATATGCATACCTATGTATGTACATACATACATACACGTTTTAAAAAATACAGAAGTGCATGTTCCAACCTACTTCATAGTTTTTCATATTTATATGCTCACAGTAAATAAATATAAACAAATACTCAATAGTGAAGAATGGTTATGTTAATTATGACATATCCCCATGACAGAACATTATACACCTATAAAGTTATTATTTATGAAAAGCTTATGCCATACATGAAAAAACATCTATATAATATTTTAAACAAAAATGAAGCATAACATTACATATTAAAATGACTTATTATTTAAAAAGATACATTAATAAAATTGGAAGAAAAGACTTGAAAATGTCTTTTCCAGAAGTAGCTCTCCTGAGTGGTGGGATCATAGATATTTTCCCTTTTTATTTTTGTATTTTCTATTTGCCTACATCGAGTAAGAATTTTTTGTCATATCTTAGAAAAACTACTAATTAGACCTACATACGGAATTCTGTATGAATGCCCTTTTTTATAATGCATTTTTTCAGGGTGTGACACTCATATCGAGGGCCTAATTGAGATTCATTAGCGGGTGTGACATGTATTTTACCTTCTCTAATAAGAACAGTGCTTCTGCGGGATCCGCATGCCTGTTAACCAACATGTCGATGTCCTCTTTGGTTATCACAGGCTCCTTCAGTTGTTCCACCCAAGACCACATCAAACTGCACAGGATGAAAGGGTCTCTTTCATCACATATTCTTTCCCAAGCTCCATCTCGGGAATTTAGTTCTTTCTAAAAATTAAAAACAACAGTGAAAGAAAGAAAGAAAGAATGGCACCATTTGAATGATACTTAGTTGACTGCGGGAGCGGACAGGCTCAGTTTTGGGAGACATGGATTTGGGACCCCACCCCTGCTCCATCGCTTCCTAGCAGTGACTGACGCTAAGAGAGTTAACTTCCCTAAGCCTGCCTCTGTTTCGCATCTGTGAAGTTCTTCCCCCGCCTCCCAAGGTGTTTGGTTGGTTAACTGAGGACTCAGTTAAAGCTCCCAGCACAGAGAAGGTGCCTGCCCAGTTAATGTAAGTTCTCTACTTCATTCAGAAACCACAGAAACCTTTCAGGAAGCAAGATTCTTCCTTTATAAACTCCTGGAGAATGAAACAGAAATATTTACTGCAGTGAAGGAGAATGGTAGATTAAAGTGCATAAATAAGAGAACATTGGTAAATTAACCAGTTTTAGTTTTGACTGAAGCTTCAAAGTGCACAAAATGCTATCTTTGAAAGTGATAAATGTAGTAATATATATTTCTTTCAAATTCCTTTTTAGAATCCTATGTAGTATTTGATAAATAACAAATTCCTGCATTCTGAAATTTGATATGGTGAAAATAACTAGTAACCCTTGCCAATACTCCAAATGCCTGTGGACAATTTAAGCAGAAGATCTAAAAATGTTCCCTCACAGAAAGCAGAGTAAAAGTGAGATAAGAATTTTAATTAATTTCTGACAGGGTTCAGATTTATGTTTTAGCAGATAAAATATATTTTTGGAATAGCAATAGACATAATGATTACTACCATTTATTTGCTCACCCACCCAATATTATTTACAGAGTACTTAACAATGTGCCAGGAACTATATAATATATGACAACCCAGCAGGGAGGCGTTCCTGAATCCCAAACCCCCTTTATGGATACATGCATTGGGGCTCAAGAAAGAGT
>PVKH010045021.1:0-10545 GCA_004027955.1 Chaetophractus vellerosus | reverse complement strand
TCCTATCTGGTTTGGGAGGGACACTTGGAGACCCCTTCGCCTCCAGACGGCTGGGAGGCCCCTCCGGGGTGGCAAGTAGAAACCCCACGGCAAGCAGGGTCACCACCGAACAACACCGGCAGCCGGTCCCCGGTCCCTGTGAGTAGTGTCGTCGCCCAAAAGCGCCGACGACACAATATGGCTGAATTTTTACTGACTTTGTGTGAGCTCTGGGGATTGTTTACCTTACTCCTGTACAAGTAGATTCTTTCTCTGGCATTGTTGATATTCTTACGTGCAAAAGCAGGTCACTGCTCAGCCAGACTTGAGATGCTTTCAAGATCTCTGAAGGTATCTCTTTGGGCAGGTCCTTCCTCTCCAGTGCTCTTGCCTTCAAATTCTAGTGGTTTTCTCCAAACTCTAATCTCATCTTTATTTCTTCAACTTGACTAGAACACCAGCCCCTGCTTGGGACCCCTTCTTGAACCTTGGCCTGGAAACTCTCTCCACTCAGTTATCTGGGGGCTTAATGGGATTCATCTACTTTGTTTTCTTTATCTCAGAAATCACTGACCTGTTCTGCCTGTTTTCTGGTGTCTGAAAGCCATTTTGACCAATATTCTAACTGCTTAGAACATATGGTGAATTGATTTATGTTAGATCAGAATTATTAAATGTATAATTATATATAATATATATATTTCCAAATCTACATTTATATGTATTTGGATGTGTGTTCCTCAAATATAATGAGAGTGCAGTATTTTAATTTTGCAAAAAAATGATGAGAATTTGACTAAATTTAAATGAGACAAAAAAAGATGAACACATTTCAGAGTCAGAATGATTTTCTCTTAAAGAGTAATTGATACATTAAGTGACTTTTAGGTAATTGGAATCTTTGAGGTTTTGTTATTTGATTTATGACAATGTAGTTAAAATCCTTTTGATGATAACCGCCTAAAATCTCTATGCACATAATTTCTTCTCTAAAAGGATATGGTATAAATTTTTTACATTAACAATGTTCTATCTATAAAGATTATTAACTTTCTCAATAATTAAGTTCACTTATTTATCAAATAGTTATAAGCATACTCTGACTCTATATAATTTATTTTGGAAAATGCAGCAGAATAAAATTCACTTCCCTCAACAAAATAATGGATTGTATCTATTACCTAGTCAAAGTACTACTGGAGTAAGTCATAACTTTACCAAAAACATGGAAAAGCTATTGCAAATATATTGTCAACTTTATTTAAAATTAAAACAAAAAGAAATCCACAAGAGATCCATAAAACTGCAGAAAAAGGACACTACTTGTATTTTCAACTTGCCCTTGCTATTTAGAAATGGGACACACAGGCAACTAATTTTCTATGTGGCAATTCCTAATGACATTTAATACCATGTGTAGGCTTTGTGCCATTACATAATGCACTAAAAATGATGCTGCTGTTACTGCATCATAAAATTAAACTCCCTTTAGGCTAAAGATGAATAATTCCACCTGATTTATTCAGCAAATTTAGTTTGGTAAGTATGGCTACAATATACATTGCTTAGAGCAATTACTTCATTGTTTGGGGAAGCACATTTCAAATTTATTTCAGAAAGAAATATTTTTAAGAACATTTTTCACATTATGAGTCTGCAGAAAGTTATTAAAGAAACAAAATGAATTTTCCCAAACTAGCTAAAATAACAAATGAGAGCAGATTAAATATTTTTTAAGATTTAAAATTTGAATATCAATATAAATCAATGTCTACCTACACATTTTTACAATGGTTTGTTTTTATTGGGAAACTTATATAATAATTAATATTAATCAAATGGGCTGCATTATACTGTGGTACCAATGTGTTTTAAAAAGCAGGCTTAACTCTCTGAGTCACTGGGAGATGTCGTTTCCCCCTATATGTTGGTTTAACCTATCAAGAAGTAAAATGTAAGAGATATAGAATGCTAAAATAAAACTTCTCTTGCAACCCAAGGTCTATACAATTCAATCGATAAATATTTATTGAATGCTTAGTGTTTTCTAAGTGAAGTACTAACTAACTTTGGACTAGAATGATAATGTAATATTTAAAGATATTCCAAGTTGAAATTAAAAAACACACAGATATAGAGGTGTGTTTCTGGAAATTTCAGAACAAAAATACCCTGAAATATTTTATTATTTTCCCAAATACATTATACAATCTCCCTGATGCAAAAGCCATATTTATACCATGAATAGAAATCAAGAAAGCTAAGCTACATGTCAAACTGCTTTGTTTATTTTTTTCCTGAAAGACAACAAAAGCCAGTAGTTTCAGGCCATTATATAAACAAAATGATAATCTATATATACTGTCTGTTTCGGGCATTCAAATAGTGAATCTATACATTTTTGGAAAATATTACTTTATAGAATCAAACAAAATATTTGGAAATATTCTCCGTTTGGTTTCATTATTTTAAATTAGTTAACACCATGTTTATTACATAAGAAACCAACAAGTACTACTAACTAACTGAACATCACATACCTGTTTAAATTGTAGACTTTGTGGCAACGAGAGTGAATATTCCAGTTGTAAAACAAATTATTTCTCTGTGATTGAAAACTGTGTCCATTGTTCATCTTATGTCCATCTTATGTCAGAAACCTTTGTTGTTGTTGTTGTATGTTCACTGGTTTTTCCTATTTTCTTGCCCCGAGAGTCAGAAAATGAAATAATCCTGTGGCTTTAAAATTAAAAGAACTTTGGGAAAATGATTGTGTTTTTACCTCTTCAGGGCTAAAGCAAAAAAAAAAAAAAATTCCTGCTATGCTCAAAGCTATTTCCCTCATCTCCAACTTCATATAGAAGGGACTGCACCCACAATTCATTACAAGCACCAGGGAACATAGCTTTACAGCACATTCTGATGTGGATCTATCAAAAACTTAACTCATATACCTTACTCTTTATTCATAAATGCTCTCCCTTTATTTGCCTCAAGTTTGCACCAAGGAAAACAAATCAACAAATGAACAACCTACTCTGGAATATAGCGATTATAAACTGTGATGTCTAGCCCAGTTTTTAATGCTTCAGAATTCTTAATATTAACAATGACATCCATGAGCAAGATATTTAAATCTTTAAAATTAACATATTATTCCATTCTTGTTCAGTTGTGGAAGCTGTCAAAATAGAAACATGAAAAATCTATTAATAGGGAGTATGTTCTAAACAGCATACCTCAGTTGAATGACATAGGTGGCAGCAGTGTGGATTGTTGGGACAGAAGAAGGGGGATTGTATATTTAAGAACAGGAACCCAGGTTCAGGTAACGCTTTCATTTGAAAATAAATAACACTAGAACATATGACTATGGAAGTCCTTAATATACAGAAGTGACTTTCTTAACCTACCATCATGAGAAAATAAATCAATATTGTTTACTTTTTGACTAGCAAGGGCAATAAATTTAAATTCTATCATCTATACTCTGGTATCCCAGGGTCCCAGACTCTATATTGCAGAAAAATTCTAGAGAGTCCATTAGCAAAAACTAATGTTATGTGGTCTATATTGGGATTATCTACTACCTTAGCCTCAAAGTCATCATTCTCTAAACATCTGAATTTATCAGTAACTGTTTAAAAATAATAATCCTAAATAAAACCAAACACAAAGAGCAAATTTTGTAATTTGTCAAAATTATTTCTTAGCACTCCATTTCCTCCAATGAATTAGATGCCTATTGTTTTGTTTTAGTTTTCTAGAAAGTTCTATTCCCCCCATACCCAAAATATACTTGTGGTTATAATGGAAGCTGCCAGGTTTTCAAATGTGACCCAAATCATCTTGACATAGGCTTTTATTTAGTGGAGACACCCTACCTCAAGAAGGGCCATTCAGGGCAACTCTCCTCGAAATCTGGAATTAATTTTCTCTGACTCAGTTTACTACATGCACTTTGAATCCATAGAGAGCCAATATGAAAAAGAAGAAAAAAGTAAAACCAAAGTAAAATAAGACAAGCAACATCTAGAGTTGTCTTCAGTTCATGCCCAAGATCTGATTCAATAATTGCCATTTAGTTCCAAAAGAAATGTTTATCTAAAGCAAATGTTTCCCTTAGTTTTATGCTGCATAATTTGGCTTTAGAGATTTAACTAACAGTGCCCCTTCACACACAACAAGATGCAACTAAATAATTACAAAATTTTGCCATCAAAATTATAATTAGAGTGCTCACACAGGACTGAGAGTGTTCAAGTTCCAATCAGCCAAATTTGAAAGATTTTGTTGAACACTTTGGTCAGTCATTTGGGATGCCAGAAGAGCCATGCTTTAGGATAAGGGCTAAATTAGCCCTAGGAAAGACTACTCTAGACCTGCTTGAACAAAGCAAAAAGCACAGAATTTAAAATGATTAAGACAATCAACAAGTAATTTAACTGCCCGCTGAAGCAAATGCCATTACTCTTTAAAGGAAAATAACGAATCCAGGTACTTAACACTGTACGATTCCTAATTCCCTCGTCCAATCAAATTTAACTAGACAAACAAAGAAGAAAAATATGTCCCATAATGAGGAGAAAAATTAGTCAATAGAAACAGAACTTGAAAAGCTAGGGATGATGGTATGGCAGATAATAATTCAAAAAAGCTATTAAAAATATGTTCAAGAATTTAAAGAAAGTATCAACAAAATAAAAAGATATATGAAAACTTTAAAATGATATTTAAAATAACCAAAAGAATTATTTAAAAGAGCCAAATAAAAGGTTCAGGATGACTAAAATTTTTTAAAAGCCCACAATACCAAATGTTAGTGAGAATATGGAATAATAAGGCCTCTCAAAGGCAATTGGTGGGACTACAGACTGGATTCAGGAACTTTGTAAAGAGTTCAGTCTACTGCTTACCTTATAAAATCATGGTGCATACATTAATACCTATCAATTTCTCTCCTAAGCATTTACTCAAGAGGCATGAAAACATAAGTTTACAAAAAGATCTCTACAAGAATACACCAGAGCAGCTTCATTTATAATAGCAAGAACATAGAAATAGCTCTGGTGTTGATCAATGGATGAATGGGTTAAAAATGTGATATATACATGGAATAGAAAGCACTCAGAATTTTTTATAAAAAGGATTACCTATTATGCATGCAACACTTTGATTAATCTCAAAAATATTTTACTGAGTGTAAGAAGTCTTTTACAAAAAAAGTACATATTATATGATTCTATTTATTTAAAGTGTAGAACTGATGAACTAGGTAGAAAATAATTCAGAACATCAGTTGCTTTTCTCCAGTGGAGTGGAAAACTATTGAGAAGGACAAAAGGGAAATTTATGAAGTGATAATGTTTAACCTTTTCATAAAGTTTTGGGTTGCTGGTCCCACTCTTAAACCTGGGCAAGCAATACTCTGCATCAGTCTCCATGCCTTAGTTGGCCCCATACTTTGGGGAGCTTTCTTTTAAATTTTCTAAGTCATGGGTGACTGGGGCATGGATCTGGCAGTATCATCAGGACAAGGCATGTTGAACACAGAATTTGATCTCTGCGAGGATTTGCCCCCATTTCTCCATTTTTGGGTACTTTACAATACTCTACCTACATGTGGGACTGAATAGATACAAAGTTGTGCTTTGTGGTCAGAATGAGTCCCTGTGTATTGTCCTGTGCCTGAGGCCATTTATTTCATGAGATTGTATGATACTGGGTAGTCTGACTGTTGCTGATATGCTAAGTTAAGGTGATTCAATTTGTTTAGTTAGAAAGGCACACCTCAAACAATAATTGTAGGGCCCCACACACCCTAAGCTAGCCCCATGGGTTATACAGGTGTTTGCATTTGCCAAAACTTGGTGAGAGTATACTTAAGATTTATGCATTTCATGGTAGGTAAATTTAACATCAAAATATAAAAGCATAAATAAATATTGAACTCTAGTAAATGCTGTACCTGTTCATGTATTTATGGCCGACTGTACTGATATCTGGAATTTTCTTTGAGATGCATCAAAAATTAAGATGGATTGTTGAAAGAATAAAGTGAAGATGGATAAATTTGAGAAAGAAAGAATACTGAAATGTTAATGATTGAATCTCAGTAGTGGATAGAGGTATATTTACTGTACATTCTTCCAACTTTTTTCTGTTTTAATATTTTTCATCATAATTAGTTGAAAATAACAGCTATTTCAAATATGCTCAAGGATTAAAAAGAAATGTGAATATAATAAGGAGAGGATATTAAATGAAAGAAATCAAGATCTGGGCTGTGATAGGTAGAATTTTAAGATGGCCTCCATGATTTCTCTCAGAGGAAGGAAAATGAAGTATCAGAAAGAGGAGCTCCTGCTGGCCTGGAAGAAAGCAAATATCTAAGATCTGACCTGCAATTGGCAGACATATGCAGACAACATCTAGGAGTTGAGAGTGGTTTCTGACTGGCAGCTAGCAGGAATCAAGCGACTCCAGTAGTACAAGCACAACAAAAAATGAAGTCTGCCATAATCAGTGAGCTTGAAAGAGCTTATCTCAGATGAGAATTACAGCCCCAGCTCACACCTAGACTTCAGTTTAATGAGGCTATGAGCAGAGGGCCAGGCTCACTCATATTCAGACCTTCAACCCATGAAAAGTGTGAGTTAATAAATTTGTGTTATTCTAAGGAACAAATTTTGTAGTAATATGGTGCACAGTAATAGAAACCTAATACAGATATCTATCGCTACTAGAGTGTTCCCAGGCCATCTCAGTAGTTCAAGCTACCCTGGCTTCTAAATACCATTCTCTACCGGAATGAACCTTGCACAAATGTCTGATTCAGATGCAGTAGTAGAGAAATGCAAGATCAGCTCAAAGTGCATTGTTATTTCAGAGAGCTAGGATGCATTCAAAGATTGGTTGGGACATATCAAAACCACACAGTAGCAAACTTGAAAGGGAAGGCCACACAGGACAAATCTGGGAAAATTTCAGTAATATTGTTAGTACTGTGTTAGTGGATTACTATACATTGAAAAAAATAGGAAATCATTAGACTGTACTGATATAAACCAATCAATAACATGAATGATTGACGAGGAATGGGATAGTCACAGATTTTCAAATACCTATCTCCCCAAACCGATATTTTTTATAAAGAGTAAAAAGGTAGTTATACAATGGAGAATCCTGGAAGACCCTACCTTGATCAAGTGAACAAAATGAATGTCTTCTGAATTGGAACAAATAGAAATGATGTGTCACATGAGAGGATGTAAAGAGAACATAGTTTTACTTCTCTTACAATTTTTCCAAAGATAATAACCTGAACCTAATATGAAGAAACATCAAAAACATTGAGGGAATTCTATAAGTCATAGGTCTGTAATCTTCAAAAATGTGTGTTTAGCTGTCAGAAAAAGAAGACTTCACTGAGAGAAAATACAATGAATTCCAGAGTGCATTGATTTCAACCCACCCCATTCTGCATAGCAATAGAAACACAGAGCACTCAGTCACTACACCTTACCTCTACCAGGGAGAAAGTGCAGTAGCTAACATCTGGTCTGATAGCTGCTAGGGAAAGGGGAAGGAGAAAAGATTGTCTAGAAGTACCATCCTTTCACTCTTATCCTCCTTCCTGGCTTGGTCTAGTAGAATCCAACTATCCCAGGATGTTGAATTCCTGACTGGATCTTGTGGAGATTGAGGTCAAAGAAATAGCAGCAAAACACATTTAAGGGCAAAAATTCAAGTGGGATTTTCATACTCAGTGATCAATAATAAAATGATTCTGGGTAATAAAACATCTTTTTATCCTATCTACAAATTTTCTCTGAGTTTGCAATTATTTAAACAACTAAAATTTGATTTATATAAAGGAAATAAAAATTCAAGCCACAGAGTAAGAGAGTATATTTAAAATGCACACATCTGTGAGAGGACTTGTATGCAGAATATATAAAGATTCTTACAATCCCAAAATAAGACAACAAACAATCCAGTTTCAAAAATGAAAAAAAAGATTAGAAAAGATACTTCACAGAAGAATATATAAAAAAGAAAGCAACCACATGAAAAGATGTTCAGCATCATTAGCCATTAGGGAAATGCAAATTTAATGTGATAATACTAGATACTGACTATCCATTCACTATTGGTTGACGTATTTTGAACATCTGACCGACATATCAGAGAAGGAGTGGAACAGCTATAACACTCACGTATTGCTGAGTTTCTCTTTAGAAGAGTTTTCTAATGTCTTAGCACAGTTAAACTTACATTTACGGTATGACTTAATGATTCCATTCCTAGGTAGTTAACATCAACACCCCCAAATGAAAACCTTTGTCCACTAAAGGATCCATATGCAAATGTTTATAACAGCTTTACTCATATTAACTCAAAACTGTGGTCAGCACAAACATTCATCAACGGTTGAATGGATAAATACATAATGGTGTATTCATACAATGGAATATGACTCACTATGGTGGGTTAGGCACATGAGTCAACTTAGCCAGATAATGGTGCCTTATAGTTCAGGTAAGCAAGCACTGGCCTAATTGTTACTATGAGGATATTTTGTGGATTAAACTCATGAGTAAGTTGATTGCATCTATGGCTGATTACATCTACAATCAACTGAGGAGGTGGCCTTTAGCAGTGAGAGATTTCTCATCCAATCAGTTGAAGCACTTAAAAAGGAGAAGTGATGATTTCAGCAGTGAGAAGAGAGAGGCTTTTCATCTCTACTTCAGCCAGTCAGCTCCTCCTGAGGAGTGTATCAAGTATCTTCCACAGAGTTCCTGGTTTGCAGCCTGCCCTATAGAGTTTGGACTTGTGCACCCTCACAGTTGCATGAGAAAATCTTATAAAATCTCATAATTTTTACAAATATCTCCTGTCGGTTCTGTTTCTCTAGAGAGCCCTGACTAATACACTCAGCAATGAAAAATAAACACATTATTTAAAACCCCCAAATTTTACAAATCTCCAAAACACTATGCTAGGTGAAAGAAGCCAGATAAAAAATAACACATACTGTGTGTTTCCATTTATACAAAATTCTGAAACAGATAAAACAAATCTATAGTAAACCAGTGCAGAGCAGCAGTTGTCTGGGCTGGAGGGGTGTGACTAATGGCACTGCAGTACAATGCAAAGTTCTGGGCTTAAGGTCATGGTCACAAAATTAATGTGGTGACTGTAGTCACCAAATTGCACAATTAAATAGATATATTGTATTTTAGGCAATTTATATGTCAATAAAGTAGCTATAAAAAGAAAAAAGTGCTAAATATCACTTTTGAAATTGAATAGGATTATGCAGTTCATATAAAGTCAGTCATAAAAGTACATCTATTTAAAAACTAGCTCTTTTTGTTTTGTTTTGTCTATTTCTTGACAAGGGACTATAGAGTTGTGACAAGTTTGACTTTGCAATTATAAACTCCCTGCTGGAGCCAGGATACTCATCACCATTCACAGACCTCGTTCTGGGGCTTAATCTTACTCATCAAATGCAATCATTTTTCCATCACTTGACATTAGTGCAGAGCTACAGAGGAAACCTCTGTAGAAAGCAGGTAGATTTCCCTGTTAATGCAATGATGCAACTGATACTTGTGGATAATTTGATAAAGAAAGCCGATTACTTTTTTCCTATTTTTAGGATTTTGCTGTTTCCTCACAATCTGGTCGAGGTTCTGGCTATTAATAAAAAACCCTTGGCACAACAACTTACAGTACAAGTATTTACATTTCCAGATAGCTAACCTCAGAGCATTTAGAAATTAATTTCCATCAGTGTGCATGCTGAAGCATTTATCCATTAAATAAAAGTGAAAATGTGTCAGGTTCTATTGAAAATTTGCCTTTTGGGGTTAGAAAAGCTGACATAGACAAGGTAATGAATAATATTACAATTGAAAAGTGTACAGCAAAGGATTTGTTAGAACTCAAGAAAAAGAGAGAGAGAGACAATATCAAGGCCAAATTTGAGCAGCAGCTATATTTACTTGGAACTTTTATTTTTATTTGCTATTTCATTTAAGTACTATAAAATTATGGTGTGGAAGAGGTATCATATTTTTAAATTTATATTCATTTTATTATTGTATTTTAATTTAACAAAAATAAATTCAGTTAAAAACTGTTATTACATTATGCTCCTTTATAGTATCTTTAAAAGTAGCTTTTATTGTAGAATAATTCTATTTTATATAGCAATTTTTATTTGTATTATTGTTTCTTCTTTCCAAGCCCTTGAAGCAATTTCTCTTATTTCCTTTTTTTTTTTTTCAGAAGGATGATTCCTTCTTGGTGGCTGAAAGTGAAATAGCTAGAGGGTGCTTTCACAACTAGTGGTTACCTTCGGTCTGCTTGGTTGAGCAGCACAGATTGGAATTGTAAGCAGTTATCTTCTTTTTCCTTTTTTGTAGTTTGCCCATAACTGCTGTTTTACTAGGATGGAATTATTACTTTCCCTTGTCCCATATATCCCTTGATCTTAGACACTAACAATATAACAAAGGAAATTACAGTAAGACTTAGTTTCAAATATTAACC
>PVKH010045020.1:0-10551 GCA_004027955.1 Chaetophractus vellerosus | reverse complement strand
AACAATGATTCAATGACTAATCTCTTACATATGATGGTTTGAAGTGTATCTATAGGATAAAGTCTTACACGTAGTGTTTCTGGGTCAAGTTAGATATTTTCAAATGGTCTTTCATTAGAGTTTAGCTATTTTTCACTCAATCAGATTGTGATCAGGATGGCATAAAATCAAAGGTTACAAAATACATTCATGATGAATTTCTCCATATCAACAACCATTCTCAAGTATAAATGTGAAGCATCACATTTCAGCTTGAAGCAAGCAAAATTTACCAAATAAATATAGTATTAATATGGATTTTGGAGAAAAAGGGACAGTACTTGAACTTTCTTTGTTTTGTGTGTTTTTATGAATTCTACAAATTTTTGTATATCAAAGAATGAGAGCACTGTTACAAATGTCTTTGTGAATGAATTTACAAGTCTTAATCTCTCATTTGTCTGGAACAGGAGCAAATAATAGGCTAATAGTTATATCAGGATCGAATGACTAGAAGAAACAGAATGAATTACAGAAAATTGTAGATTTTGCCATTGCAGCTTTATAAAGTTGTAGCATTTCCTGCAAGGAGAGCCTTTGCCTAGAAAGTGAAAATTTTTCACTAAATGAAGTTGGGGGAAAAAAACTATTTTAAATATAGCAGAATCACATTCCCAACTAATTTTAGCTAGAGTGTGAAGAAAACATTTCAGGAAGATAAGCTCATACTGTCTTCATTTTGATGACATACCCGGCCATTTTGTGTGGTCCTATGGTTTTTGTCATGACAAAGGATTCTTTCTTTTCTCTTGTCATTGTCATTTCTGACACAAGAACAAGATATCAGAATTTTAATAGCATGCATATATTTTCAATGGTTCTGGCTAAGCTAAATTGCCAGCAGGCTACTTTATTGTAATTCTCTCTTTGCAAGTATCGCAGCTGCAAGGTTTCTTGTTCATGACAAGTTTCATGAGCATATTTCTCCTTGTTGGAGCTTCTTCTAGACTGACTGGCTACCTGTGGCGTATTTTCTGCCTTCTAAAAGAAATCACTTAAAAACTTTTATACTTTGAGATTTTCCACTCTGGTAATTTGTAATGTAACAAGTCTTTTGTCCCTTATTTAGGATCAGCTCTGTGAATTCTAGAGAGCTTATCACTAATAGGTATTTAAGTTTTTATATTTACTTATATCAGATTGCAGAAATAACAAAATGTATTATTTCCTGAGCCAGGTATTTAATCAAACTGATTATGTCTATGCTCTGCTTTTTTACTTAAAGCATTTGGCAGTATTTGATTTGATTTGATTTGATTTGAGTTTTTGTTTTTAACTTGTAGAGTGTCACATGTTTTTGATCAGGTAGTTGTAGCAAGTAAATTGGAATATTTACTTTCTGCCCTACAAGCCAATTTCTTTCCCTCTCTAGTTTTCGAAGACATTTTACTGAATGGTTCTACGGGAAAAAAAAGAAAAGAAAGAAGGAAAGTTATTGCTTTTTTTCTTCCTGAATTACAGGGGAGGAAAATATCTGCTAAGATTATTTACTTAAACCCTAGGTGATAGTAGCATTAAACAAGAATCTGCATCCCTCCTGAGCATCAGCTCTCTATGAAGGGAAGACTGTTGTTTCTTTATAGATTGTCTCATTTGCTCTGAAACATGTTGCCTGAATTCAAGACCCATGTTGGCCCAACTGTCAAAACACTCCCTGCAGGCCACCTCACCCCTTCCCCCCATTTTTGTTTGCCCTCTTAAAACTTGGAAGCTTTATGAGCACTGGATATAACTCTCTTCTCATCTTATATTAAGCTTGGGATTTTTTTCCTCTTCTTTAATAATGGTTTCAATCCATCTATCTTTCTTATTAAGGAGAGTACATAAGATGCATTAAAATGAACTGAGCTCATAGTGGACATTTGTAAAATATCTATTTTCTTCCTTGATCCAAATTAATTAAATCAAAACACAATTTGAGTCATTGTGTCCAGGTCATATTTATACTGTGTTCTAGTCAAAATTAAGTTTCCAGTAATTGACCAAGGGCTATCCCCCCACTTTTCTAGGCTAAGAGGTTTTTTGACATCTTTTCTTGCTGAGTCAATCAGTAACAGCATGTAAGAAGCTTGGCATTTAAGGCAAGGTGAAAATCCAGAAAATTCTGTTCTATTTGGAAAAAGGGGTCATAACGTTGCAGGACTCTTTTGTTCTAAAGAAAATGTTTCTTCCATTGGTGGCCTAAGAAAGTTTGGGGATTTTCTTGGGGAATGAGGTTAACTCTATTTTTTATTGGTTTTCCCTTATAAAGTCTTCAGTGCTTATGAAACACACAGCTTCCCTAAAGAGTTAGAATGGCAAGGTGTGAGGATACAGAAAGCATTGTTAAAAAAAATCATTATTAGAATAAAAAATTATTTTTTAAACGGTTATGCAATTATAGAATTGGCAAAATACGTGGCAAAAAATCCTTCTTATTTCTTGGAATAGGTCCCATTTAAGGTTACATTTACTGCTAAAAATCAGTTATTTCATAAATCAGAGGCACATGGTAATTATAATTAATAGTAATAAATATCAATGATTAAATTCCCTTAAAATGACCAAAGTGATTAAGAATAATGTTCAGCAATAGACCACATAGTGGCTGATACCTTACAGGGACTAGTCGTAAGGTAGCTACCCTTCCTGGAAGCAGTCATCTTTATTCCAAGAATTGTGCTTCAAATGTTCCTTAGAACACTTGACTTAATTTTTTCAGATGCTTATGCGGTAGGTATAATGATCTCCTTTTATAGTAGAAACATGGAGTACATTTTCCAGATCTCACAGTAAACAAATTGTGAATCCAGGATTTTAACTAAAATTTGCTTGATTCTATAACCAGAGTTTTTAACCACTCTGAAATGTCATTGTCCACTGTCCATTTATTTGAACAAAGGTGGCAAGCCTCTGATCTACAGGCTACTTGAGGGACCATGACCTTGACCTTACCCTTGACATCACATTTTATGGATCTCTAAATGCATATCTCTTTCCTTTCAAGAGAGGCAATGAGCACAGTCAGTTCCTTTCCTCCTTCAGAGTTTAAACTATTGACCAACATTCAACATCTGACTCCTAAAACAGTAGGAAAAGGATAAAAATCTTGGCTTCCTATTTTCAATAGCCACTGAATTCTCTGGAGCAACTGGGGACACACTTTGTTTTTCAATCCTATTCACTGATTGTTTAGGGTATCATTCAAATACCTCCTTTTCCATGAAGTCTTCCCTGATTTACCCATCAGATATAATTACCCCCTAGTTTGTGTTTTGTCACACTCCATACATAACTCTCAGGCTGTATATGCTATGATGGGATATGCTATGAAGGCACTCCCAGTCTTATTCTTGTGTAGCAAGAGAGGGTGAAAAACTGAGACTTTTCCTACTACAGCCCCACCCTCTAAGCCTAGCTATGCAGACACTGAACGGTTGAGAAGACATTACTAAACTCACAGAAATCCTTCAAGAAGAAAATCTTAGAACCTCATTTTTCTATGGGATTTCTCCTGCCAATCAGAATTCACCACTGAGGCTAGATGCTGCCTACGTGTGAAAGAGGGCACTGTCGAGAGATGGCGTGTGGTCAGGACAGGAAGAGAGAGGGCAGGAATGTCCTTTGCATTTACAGGTTTCCAGGAGGTAAGGTACCTATAAAGGAGTGAAGGATAGTTGAGACTGGGAACTGGAAGCCTCTGTGATCTTCCCATCAAAGCAACCAGCTGAGGTCAGATGGAAGACATGAGGCCATTAATGCTTAGGAAAGTTGATTTTTTTTTTTATTACATATCTCCCCTTCCCCCCGCTGCGGCGACGCGCTGAGAGTGGTCACTGCGCAGGCGCGGCTTTCCCCGCTTGTGGGTGGTCTCTGCGTCCGTTCACGGCCGGCGCTTGATTCAGTTTGCGGGTAGCTGGCTGCGCTCCATCCGCGGGCGACCTGCCCTGCCCGTGGCGGCTCTTGCCATGTCCGTGGCAGCTTCTTGCCCTGCCCACGGCGGCTCCGGCCTGCCCATGGCAGCTTGCCATTCTCAAGGCGGTCTGCCCGCTAGGAGAGGTCCCCGGGAATCGAACCCGGGGCCTCCCATGTGGTATGCCGGCACCCTATCCACTGGGCTATCGAGCGGGCCCGGGAAAGTTGATTAACATGCGATTCTAAGTCAGCAGAGCTTAATGGGGCCTTCAATAATGTACAGCATATCTTTTGAAAAGAGCTAGGTCAACAGTGAAGGTCAACAAACTGGGGCAGCAACCTTACCCCCAGTCAGTGGGGTTTTGGTCACATAAACAAATCACCATTTCAACCAAGACCTCTTAAAGTAGTCTTCATGTTTCCCATTTCCTTCATACCATCCCCAGTGTACCACCAAGTAAATGGAAGGAAGAATGGGTAGGGGGCAAGAGAGCACCGACTATCCTCCCCAATGACCACTCTCTTCCGTTCTAGTAGAGGCATCAAGCCCTGGTCAGGTCTGTACTGGGGACAAGATTGTGTCTTAAGTGGAACTGCCATTTTTAAGTGAGCAGAGTAAGTCTCAGGGATAAACTTGAGACTGCTTAAATAAGCAAAAGTGCCAGAAAATTTGTAAGACCAGATTGAGATATTTTTAATTGAGACTACAATCCAGGGGAAAAGGAGAGAGTTCAATAGAGTGCAATTGTTAACAGCTTAAAGAAAAAATAATATATATGTATGACCTAGTTGAGACTTCACTTAGACCTGCTACATCAATTTTTATCCCCACCATCAATTATGTTCCTTTCACATAGTGGGTATTTAACAAGTCTTTGTTGAATTAACGGCTTAGAATAGAATATAGCTAGGCTAGGAAAGAGACTAAACTCTTTCCCAACTGAAACAACAGAATAACAAATGGATTTAGTGCTCACCCGAATTAAGTGTTCTATTGGTGAATAGTACTGGAATAATAATTGGTTTGATGGGGCTCAATTGTGCCTGAGTCTCCTGGGCTTGCAACTACTGAGTCTTTGGTAAGGCAGAACAGATGGCAATGTCAACTTCAGATAATGATGCAGAAATTTCTGCAGAAGGCACATGGCCATTTTCAAAAAGGTTAGTATGGCCTCTTCCTCAGTGTACATTATTTCTAGCAAAAGAGGCATTGGAAGATAATCCTTCAACAAAAACAGCAACTAGCTTACTCATCCCTTCCTCTAGAAAAGAGGAATTCTTAGCTGAATGCTTGACTATATGTAGACATTTGCATTAAGAAGAAACCTTGCAAGCTTTTTAATAAAAGAATTTTAAAAGGTACATGTTTATTGTAGTAGAAGCCAGAACACATACACAAATTTTATGTGAGTGAGACAGAAGGTAGAGATGAATCCCTCATTTTTTTTCAAAGCATATTTATTGGCTCACCTGGTGAAACAATGAACCTTGAAGTTCCAACCCTTAATTTTCTTAATTTTCTGAATGCATCAACAAAAAATTTGCCATACAACAAAGCCCTGCTTGAGTTTGTTTCTTCATCTATGACATAAGTGCACTAATGTTGTTCTATTTCACTAGGGTGCCATGAAAAATAACTAATAAAAATGACTGTAGCATAGCTTTGGTAAAATGGAAGTGCTATGGAAATGCTAAATAAGACTAAGGGTTATAAACACACAACCAGGGGTTTGTTCATAATAAAAAAGCACTACATTTGAAATAAATGATAAACACCTCACACAGAAGTCTGAGAAACTTAGTGCTTAAGGGAGCTTTTAATAATTTTCAAGAATACTTTTCCCTGGGGCAAAAGATTTATATTGACTCCTTTCAAAATATAGTCCTCTCTAAGTAAAGAGGATTACATCTGCTACTGATAACTGATTACCTAATAGTGGAAGCCAGAATAAAAATTCAGAACTACTGAATTCAGTTGTGACCAATAATTATCAAATATGTGAAACTATGCAAAGTGAGTATCCATCTCTCTGCCACATGAAGGATCACAATACTTTGCTGTGGATTTATTCAGAGATGAGAATGGAATTGCCTGTTTTAACCATAAAGTCAGTTATGCCTAAAAATCTGAGTGTTTTTAGAAGTCAGTGATAGCCTCTGTTGCTCTACCCTCTTAAGTTAAACCCCTTCTTTTCTTTTTCATTTCTGGATTCAATTTTGGAAAATTTCTCTATAACTCAATTACCAACTCCTGACTTCGGGGAAATTGTATTTAAACAAAATGTGTGCCACAAGAGATGGGTCTTTCCATGTCCATTGATGACTCAATGGCTTGCACATGTCCATGTGCTAAAGGGTCCGGTACTGGGCACAAGTAACCATGTGTATTTTGCAGCACCTTCTGTAGGTTCAGGTCTCTTTAGTCAGTGATATGCATCATTCATTTTACATTGTCGGCATTTCTATAGAGTTCAGTTTGTCTGCTCTGCAGAGAACAGCCAGGACAGAATGCACATAAGTACTTAGCACTGCAAATAGTCTTACGAGGAGATCTTAATAAAGAAATCATCTTGACGCCACTGCAAAATTGAGCTCAGTGTACACATATTTACCTTGTGCCTTTTGTCTGAGTGTTCCAAGATTTCAAGTGACTTCACAAACATCCACATCATAATTCTTCCACTGGTACTGTGGTGAGGGGGTGAATATTCTAGTTTCCCTCTAATGTTTTACTTCCTCTTTTCTTCTTCTTTTTTTAATGGGACAGAAAAGTTTTCTTTAAAGAATCTTTACTAGGAATGGCCAACGTGATCAAAAATAGCTTCACTGACAGCTTCATGCATTTTCAGAACTGAACTTAAGCTGTGTCTTCTCTCTTTCTCTTTTGAGGCTCTGAAATAATTGGAAGAATATTTTTATTATACCATCCATCTGGAAAAGAAAGCCTGGGATACTATTAGAAGGGCCATTCTTTCTTGTGGTATTTTTGGCTGTGGCTTGGGGTGGGATGTTTGATATGCCACGAGAAAGACGGCCTTCATTAGATTTCTAGCCTGCTTGCACAGGCACCAAAGAGCTCAGAAGGGGAAAATCAGCATCCCATCAGTAACCTATAAAATTTCTATCTTTGGACATTTGATTCTCACTAATTCTTACGCCAGTTCTCTTTTCCTCTGTGTTAATATTTTTGAGTCTTTGTTTCTTTTTGTCTCTTTTTTCTTCTCTGCTGTGTCACACTGACTTTCTGAGGAAGCTAACCACAAACCCAGTACCATTTGCCGCTTTATAATAATAGGAATCACCCATGCTTATCCAGAATGGTTCCCTCAGGAGCTCTAAGTACCTCACAGGTGCCATTCTGTTAAACCTGGTAACTTCCCTGATGGATAGCATCCTCTAATCTCTCTGACATTTTAGGTTGGGAACTGAGAAATGCAGGAATTTGTCCATGCTCATTATTATCAATACTGTCTCTGGTTTACCGTGCCAAAGTATGACATCATAAACAAACCCAAGAGTTAAACAGTATGACCATATTAGCTCTAATAGTTACCTCATTAAAATATGTTATTCATGTAGATAGAACTTTGCCACACCTTGACTGGTGTTAATTAGAAGCACTGGTTTCTGTTCATTAAACATCATCTAAGACTAAGAAGTATAATATTTGCCTGGATCAGTCTCTTACTCAGCTTTGTTTGCTGTAGCTATAAGGGATATTAGTGGATATGAATCAAAATTTGACAGGGTATCAGCAGGTTCATGTGCAGATGTATATTACTATCTTTTAGGTGTAAAGAGTAAAATAATAAGTTTATGCAACAATATGACTGAGGAGCTGAACCTACTTTGGTATTGCCTCTGGCTACTTATGGCAGGGATATTATCACTGATAGAAAGTTTACATTTGAAGATATAAAAATGATAAAACAATGATGGGTTAAAGACTATATAACTCATATTCAGATGCAAAAAGTAGCAATAAATACATATTAAGAACCAAAAGCTGATGTACTTAAAATTTGCATTCAATGCCTTTTCTCTCTGTCTTTTGCCCTCTTTAATGGTCCCCACTGTCTCCGTGACAGCACCTTCATGACAGGAAATTAAGCCCGATCATTAAGAGAACAAGCTTTGGAGCATCACGAATCAAAGTTTGAATCAAGCGCCATCCCTTACTCTTAATAGATGATGGGTAAGCTATGTAAGCTCTTTGAGACTCGATTTCCTCATAGATAAAAAGGAGTGAATAAAATTTTTAAAAATGCAAAACATAGGGCTGTTGTGTGGAATAAAAATGTGTAAAGTGATTAACATGTGTCAGGTACCTGGTCCATGTTCAATAAATGATAGCAATAATAATAATATGTTTTTCTTCTTATAGTTATTATGCTTTGGATCTTGACTTGCATTTTTCTTCCCAGTTCATGTCCAGGCTTTCCCCCAACATGGCATGCATCTAGCCTTTGTTTCTCTGAATTTCATTGAAATTTATTGTGACTTTATCTCATTTTCATGAGTCAGGATGTTCAATGTCTAATGGGGACTGTTATACTGATAATCTTTTTAAGCCCAATAGTAACTGAAAACCAAGACTTCCAGGTCGTTTCCTTTACCCAGTTTGCCAGTGAGCACTTATTTTAAACAGGTATTCTGACGTCCATTACAGGAGTCATAGAATTTAGAGCTGGAAGGAACCTGGGTCTGTGTCCTGTAAAAACCTCTCATTTTCATAAAGAGAAGATTAAGCCTGAGAAACTTTTCAAAGTCATATATATGGCATATCAGTCTGAGTATAATTAGGAGACAGAAACCACATGAATTATTTTAACTGAGTGTGGAGTGCCAGATAGACAGACAGACTGTAAACTAGGTATCAAAGAACTGAGGACTCAAAAAGAGAGCAGGCTGTTAAAGAGCTGGCAACTTCAGGGGGTATCCTACCCCTGAGACAGAGCAGTTAACACTGAAATTTAAACGCTTCAAGAAAGGAATCTGCAGCCCTGAAACTCAGACCGCTAAGAGAGGGTGCCACTCTGCTGGTGCTGATGTCTCTGAGCTTGGAAGAGGACCCCATGGGGGCAGTTAGACAGACTGGTTGATTTGAGCTGATGTCTCAGAGAGGGTTCTGCAAACTGGATTCAAATACACTGGAATGAATTCATACTGTCAAAAAGTTGCTAGGAAAACACTGACAGAAGGAAGGACAAACAGGTAGGAGCAACTTCCTTCTCACCCCTAGTCTTATATTCTCTCTCTGGGGTTCCCTCTTGACAGAGCCTAACAGGGAGCCAATTGGCAAAACGGAAATGTGTTTGGTACCTCCAGCCCCAGCATCACTGATTATGAAGAGTGGGTTAGGAATTGAGGTACTTTACCAGCTGGCTCAATTATGTAGTGGAAGAGGCAGGTATACCACCCAACAAGATTGAATACCTTTAATGATAGATGATGGAGATAAGTGGATGAAAAGTTTATCTCCAACTTCAATTCATTTCTCTGACACATCTCTTGCCTATAAGGAATCGCATAAAAATTCCCTTTCTTCTCCGATCTTGGCTTTGACATTTATGGGAGTTTCTTCATCCTTAAAATTTATAACATAGTTCACATCTTGATTCCCTCTCATTTTTCCTACTTGCAGTGTCAAGGGAGATTTCAAAATCAGACTTGAGTCTCTCCCACATAAGGAGTTTAAAAACCAAGAGAGAAACTTCTGGAGGCTTCAGTTGAGATTTTAGTGTGTCTTATCTGAGTTGGAACAGATTAGGCTTGGTTCAGATCACTACCCAAGATTCTGTGCTCTTGACACAATCTTCTGCTCTCAAAGAAATTCTCCTTTCGAGATTCTCTCTTCAGCTTTGGCAATTCATGTCTGTATGAGCCAAGGTTCTCTAGAGAAACAGAACCAACAGGAGTTGTAAATATTATGAGATTTTATAAAATTGTCTTACACAACTGTGGGAATGCACAAGTCCAAATCTCACAGGGCAGGCTGCAAGCTGGGGACTCTGATGAAGGTTTTCAATGAATTCCCCAGGAGAAGCTGGATGGCTGAAATAAAGATGAAAACTCTCTTCTGACTGCTGATATCATCACTTCTCCTTTTAAAGACTTCAACTTATTGGATTAGACATCTCTCGTTGTTGAAGACAGTCTCCTCAGTTGAATGTGGATTTAATCAGCCACAGATGCAATCAACTTACTGATTATTTAAGTAAGTCCACCAAATTTCCTCACAGTAAAAATCAGGCCAGGGCTTGCTTAACCAAAAAACTGGGCACCATTATCTGATCAAGTTGACACATGAACCTAACCATCACAATATCCTTCCCCAGAATTCTCTCCACCTGCTCTCCCTCTGTATCATTCTCTGTGTGTCTGGTTCCCAGTCTTTTGTCTGCTCGCAGTTCAATGGACTGGCACTGCAACTTTTCACCTACTCTCTACCTCCTGACAGAGAGTCCTATGGTGGTAAAATATCTATAATCAGCTGATTCATGCCATACTATACAGAATCACCATTCTCCAACACATTTGGTATATTTCAATAATAAGCTATTCTCTTAATCTTGTTTTTTTTTTTCCAGTCTTAGTCTACTCCTACAGATCTTTCAT
>PVKH010045019.1:0-10547 GCA_004027955.1 Chaetophractus vellerosus | reverse complement strand
TAGCCCCCTCAGGAAACTGAGGCCTGAAAACCAGACAAGAGTCACATAGTTGATAAGTAGGGGAATGCAAATTCAATCCAAGGGAGTCTGCCTCCAGAACTCACACCCTTAAACCCCAAGTTAACCTGCTTTGCTTATGAGACCCAATCACACTGACTTTTTTGCACTGACACTAAAGCACACTTAGTTTCAGTCCAGCAGGGGAATGAAAATAAGGTATATGATAAAGATAAATCACCTAGAAAATAGGAAAAAAAGACTCACAACAATGTATTTCCCACTTGGCTATACTAGGATGGTGACTGCTACTGGCTATTGCTTCTCAACTAAGTTATCCAATTTGAGTAAAATAGGTTCTTTTTCTAAAAAATATATTGGGTGTTAGGGGAAGTAGTAAATGAACTCTTAAGCTTTCAAAACGATAATCTAGCATTACTTAAAAGTCTACAAATTTGTTCCTAAATGTATTTAAATCTTACCAGTGAACATGATGCTGGTTATTAAAAAGTAATTCTGGAGAAATTAGCTTGCAGCTACAAAATTAATATAATTCATTTATTACTTGCAGCCACAAATCAAGACGCTGTTAACACTGCTACACACAATTTAATATGCACAGTAAGTTTCCATATGGCTTCAATTTTAGGTTTCTGGTCATTCCATTGAATCATTACAAATGGCCCCGCATATCTAATCACAGGGCGCTTGACCTAACCAAAGCATGAAGGATGGGCTTTCAAACTATGCAATTAGAGGTTTGGTTTATTTTTTGTTTTTATATTTTTGTCATATAAAACAAATACATTTTTTAAATCTATAGGCTTATTTTTACATAGAGATTTAGTGATGGAGGAAAGCCAAAATGTACCCAATCTTCAATACTAGCTGATTATTCCATTTTTTCTAGTGCCCAGATAATTTCCTTCTTCTTTTCACTACCTTTCCTTAGATTAAAAGAAAGGAATTGAAAGAAAGCTAGAGAACAATCTAAGAACTGAATAACATAGTGAACCTGTTGGGTTAATAGTACAAATAAAAGAATGTTCTTCTATGAGCTAGAACAAATATAAGTCACTATTACAAGGTGGTAAGAATTTGGTGATGCATGGGGAAAATACAATTAATGTAACTTGTAGACTATATTTAATAGTAATATTGTAATATTCTTGCATCAATGTCAAAGAAGGTACTATATCAATGCTAAGAGTCAATAATAAAAGGGTATGGGTTTTTTTTTTCTTTTGGCCTAAGGAAAACATACAAAAATTTACTGGGGCTATGACTGCACAACTCTGTGATGAAAGTGAGAGCCACTGAGTGTACTTTGGATAGACTCTACAAGGCATGGACTGTATAACACAGTGAACCATGTGGTGGAAGATGGACTGTGGTTAATACTACAAATATAAGAGTGGTCTCTCCTGAACTATAGCAAATGTACAGTACTAATGCATGGTGTTAGTAATGGAGGTGTATGGGAAAAAAGATACCAAATGTACGCTATGGCCCATAGTTAGTGGTAATAATCTGATCAGGTTCTTTCATAATCTGGAACAAATGTTCCACAACAATGTAAGGTGTTGGTGGAGCGGTGATATATGGGAATTCTGCATGTTATGCCTGATTGTTTTGTAAGCTCATAATTTCTCTAATAAAAAATATATATGTATTTTAAAAAGAAGACAGGGAGGAAGAGGACGTACACATACTCACACATACTCACACATCCCTATTTGATTTATTTAAGAAGTTTGAGATAAAAGAATTGTTGGGTGTTTAAGCCCTCTTCTACACAATCTTGCCAGAGTAATATGCTGCACTTTGTATTTCATAGCTACATTTCATGCTTCCATTAAAAGGAGGCCAAGTTCCTGAATGAAAGAGATACATACATCATTCCAAAAGAGAAATATATGTGGTAATTACACTTCAAGTCTCAGGCTTAAAAGAGAACCATAAGCTCCAAAGTAGGGTAGCTGTCGCTCACGTGTGCTCTCCTTCGGTGTGTGGTTTTCCTGGGAACGTGCATCACGTGACCTGCATCCACGGACTCTGTGTTCTGAACTGGGCTGCTGCTTTACTTCCTCAGCAATTCCCACCGTGAAGGCCACTTGAAGAAAACCAGACAATCCAAACCACCTTTCCTCCAGAATTTGTCCTGGGAGAGATTTTTTTCATCAATCATGATGAAGTCTGTGATTAAGTCACTACATTTTAGTCTATAAATCTCTCCATTTGAAAAAAAAAAATCCACTTTCAAAAGTTAAACTAAAGCAAACCTATGATTCAGAAATGATTAGTGACAGAGATTTAGCTTCCCGACCTTCTATTCGGCAGTTTCCTCTTTTTGTTTCTCTTCTATATGGGAGCTTGAGGAGAGCTGAGAATATAGAAAGGCACATAAACTTTGCCCTGACTATAGATGAGGGAGGTAGCCTCAAAGGCCTCCTTTTCCTAGACTACATAAAGGCACATATCTTGTAGAAGTCTTTTGTATTTGGACTCTGAGCTAGAAAAAAGTAGGGTAATTAGAAAAACATTCTGTACGGATCCGTGCAAAAAATTAAAAATAAAACATTGATCACTGTTAGGTACTAGTAAAAACAAGAACCAAATTGTACCCAGGAATTTATTTCAAAGCTTGCTATAATAATATCTCCCATATGGATGATAATTTTAAGTTTTATATTATATAGATTATCACAACAACCCTTATGACTTAATTATGGCAAATAGATGTAGTTAACTGTATTTCATCATTTCAGAAATAGAAAAGCTGAACAGTTAACTGACCCAAACTCACAGTGTTAGTATGTGGCAGAATTTGTTAGACCCAAGTCTTTCAGCAACCAGCCCTAGAGTCTTACATTGCTCAAAAAGTCCTGGCCAATGTCTAAGTTTAGTTGCTTTAATAAAGTAACAGTAAAACCTTTTCTTAAAGATGAGACATGTATGATGTCTATTTCCTGGACACTGAGTACCACAATATCCGCTTTACTGCTTTTGAGGATTGACTGCATTTCCTTGAAAGTTTTACTACAAACTTAAACACGTAAGATGATTAAAACTTTGTAATCTGTCAATCAACGTGAATATAGATTCCAGGCCATGGGAAAGAACTCATCCTGGTCAGAATCCTGAGGAGGCACTGGCAGGCATGGGTGACTTCTCACCGAAACTGGGGAAAGAGACTGGTTCAAAATTCCTTAGAAAAGATCATCTGTGTAGTTGAGAGAAATCATGGATTCCCCTTTGTCCTTCCCAATCTGAACATGCGTCGCCCCTCTCCCTCTTGATTTCCTGGGATGGGATTTACTCATATTGTATTAATTTATTCACTTTATAGAGACATCCAGAAACTATCAATAGGGCAGATAGCTCAGGAATCCCACATCTTGTCAGTGGGCCTTACTTTGGAATTTGTGCTCCCCAGTGTAACAGAGTTGGACTCATTCATAGGTTGTCTACACATGGTTCTTCTGCCTCTTTTATTTGAACCTATAATTAGCAGTATACTTGATAAATATATGTCCCAGAGACTTAAATCTTTGGTCCATCCATGTGCCAGTTGAGCCTGAATTTCAGCAGAGTTGCAACACCTGCTCTCCAGTTCATTGGACTCACCCAGGACAGCTAACAAAGAGATGATGATGGACAATGCCCATCCCAAGGAATAGAGAGTGTCTGCAACTGCAAGCAGGATAGTTCCATCCATCTGCCCTGTGGGATCTAAGCTCCCTCTCAATTAGCAGAATGGGAATCACCATCCCAAAATCCTCAAGACTGGGGAATGAACAATGGTCTAAAGTAGACTTATTATTATTCTAATGTGTACTTATTATTATTCTAGCAATGGAAGAACTCTTATCATTGATATAAAGGCAGTGGCCACCAGAAGTTCTGAGAGATGGAAGAGGTAAGAATAGGTGTAATATGGGGCCATTTTCAGGACATTGGAGTTGTCCTGCATGACATTGCAGTGATGGATATAGATCATTGTATATTTTGTCATAACCTACAAAATTGTGCAGGACAGAGCATAAACTATAATGTAAACTGTGGTCCACAGTTAGTAGCAATGTTTCAATAGGTGTTTATCAATTGTAACACATGTACCATATGAATGAACGATGTTGTTAATGTGGGAAAGTGTGGGAGGGGGAGAGAGTGGGGCATATGAGAATCCCTTATATTTTTTATGCGACATTTATATAATCTACAGCTCCTTTAAAAATAAAAGAAAATTAATTAAATAAAACAGATACATGTGTGTATGAAGCTATATGCTTTCCATCCACTTGTAAATCCTTTTCATATTATTGACCCATGCAGCACTCAACACACTGACCTGCAGACAGTACGTGCTCAATAATTGTTTGTTTAGCTGAATCCAATTATATTGTACCCACAAGGTACCTTCTGCATTTATCAAGTGCTATGCTTGTCCTGGAAGGTGGGGTGTTTCTAGTATTCATTGAAAATGCTATTGCTTTATAAAGACCAAGTGTCCAGGCCACCATGTGGAGCCTAACATACAAAAAGTCACCACTGCAGGAATGAAAGATAACTCTACTTCACATGCTATTTTCTCCAGGAAATTCCAGACAGAAGAAGAATTTCTTTTAATGCCTTTAAATAAGTTTAGAGAAAGCACTGTCGTCCCTTTAAGAAACCATTTATGTCAAAAGGTTGGTCAGAGGTTGGGCTATAAAACCACAAGGAAATTGGTAAGAAGTGCTAGTGAGTTCACAGTCTTAGTTATTTGTTAATGGGAGGAAAGCTTCAGCTTCAAAGGGCAGACAGCTAGGCAGGAAAATAATGAGGTGGAGGGAAATCACTCCCTTCTGATTGGAAAAGGACCGTTAGGAAGGAATCACACTGAGGAGCCCTGGTGGGGTTCTGATCTCTCCCTTCCAGCTTTTCCAAAGCAATGTGGGGCAAAAAACTGCGTGGAACCACTGAGCAAATCGCAAAGCCCCCTCTCTCTCCTTTAGCAGAGAGGTGGGTACCGCGTGGTTGGATGTAGCATCCAGACAGCAAATAGAGAGAGAAGACCAGAGGCAGAAGGTCCCCTTATCTGCAAGGACTTCTCATCGATGTGCAGGACAGCCTCTCGGAATTCAGCACTGCGAGCTCCCAGCTCTTTGGGGCGTGTTGTCTCATTCCCCCTGTGCAGGCCCAGGACGGACACCGAATCCGGGTTAGATTAAGTGGGACCCGATAGCAATTGAGCGGCAACAGTTGAAGGGTAGTGAGAAAGTGCCTGATTGTTTACATGATTACATTTTTAAAATGTGTCCCAATTATATCATTTTCTAAGTGCTATATAACACAAATAATAGTGCTTAGTTTTAAATAGCTTTGTAATAAAATCTCACCATTCTGCAGAGCTCCTCTATTTCCAAGTAGAACGATGTTCTTTCTTCCAAGAATGATTTCCTTGTACTTACATCACAGGTTCTGGCTAGGCGGTCAGAAGCTTCTAAAGGGCCCCATCCACCAGCTGAAGGCAGCCTTGCTCTGAGCACCTCGTGGGCTGTGTCCTGCAGGTGGCCTCGTGTGTGTCTCTCTAAGCCCTTGTGACTAACCCTTAAGAAGTAGGGTGAGTGCTTCTACTTGTTCATACCCCATAGTGGATTTCCTGTGAGTGGTGGCGTCCTCCAGAAGCGGGGCCAGCATTCCTAGGGCCTTCTCTGTTCCAGAGGTTTGGGGACCCTGGGGAAGCATGGCTGTCAGTGGCAAAGCCCCTTCGACATTTCTTCCCAGGGTGCAGAGATTTTTAAAGGGTGGGGGTCTAGTGGGCTTTCCCAACACACCCAAGATGAGGCTTTTAAAGTTTTCTTTATTCATTTAAACATTTAAATTTTTCATTATCAGTGCCCGATGACTATTAGTTTGCATGTTCATAGAATACTTAAGTTATGAACTAGCTAACAAGCTATTAACTAAAATACATAGGATCCTCCCATCTTGACAAATACACCTTCACAATGACTGAGAAGGCCGGTTCACACTGCACACGATCCGAATCCCTGGAGTGTCTCCCTGGAACCTGATAGTGTGGGGCGAGGGGGAGGGAGCCAGCCCCCAGGCCCCAGCCCACGCCCCTTTCCTTCCAGCCCCTGCCTCCACTTGGCCTATGTAAGCTTGGTCCGCGCTGTGAGGACTGAGCAGGGAAGAGGCTCCGGAGGCTGGCTCAAGGCCACTCAAGGCTGGAATTCTGGGTCCGGCTCCTGGAGCATGGTCAGGACAGGTGTGCCCTGACTCAGCACGGGCACCTGCCCTTGGCCCTCTGCCCTCCGACTTTCTCTCCATCACAGGGCTCCTTATGGGGAGTCGGCTAAGGGAAGCTGCATGGGGACACATTTGGTTTGGGCTTACTGGGATGTATTTATGGGGTTCTCAGTAGTTCCATGTCATTGATGACTGTTTCGGTGTAGGAATGGCTTCCTAGAGTAGTCCTACTGCCCGCCGTACCGACTTAACCCTGTACCGGGACATGAAGTTGTGGTGCCAGAGATCATGTTGTGATCTGTGTCTGATGGCATCCAGCATGAAGGAAAACTAAGAAGCCGGAAGCTAGTGTGTGGGAAGTTCTTCCCATTATCAGAGATGTTGTTTATAAGTGGAGGATCCGGTCTCACCCAGGCCTGGTCACAGGAGAAGTTCTCTGCTATCAGGAACACAGGTGACAGAGCAGCAGACACGAGCACAGTTGCACTGTACATATTTATTCCTTTTCTGATGTATGGGCACATTTGAAAAAGCTCAACACTACCATTTTAACTGCGATTTGTAAAGACATTTTGGAATGTTCAATAAAACAAGTGAGAAATTGCCGAATCTAGGTTTGAACATATGTGAAGTATATCTTCTTTGCTAATCGTTAAATTTATTTGTAAACATGCAAACACACACAGAGAATTCAGAAAAAAAATATGGGCCATTAAACTAAAGTGATATTGTGAACAGCTACGGTAGAGAAAAGACTGCCTTAGCTTTCTATTCTATTAAAAATTGTATTACCTAGTTGTTTGTAAACTCACAACTTCTCTAATAAAAAAAATTGTATTACTAAATTGTCATATGAAGAGATGATCAGCACTTATGCATCTAAAAACATAGGGGAAAAAAGATATTTTAAAACATATCAAGCTGTTAATTATTTAAAATATTTTATGTACACATACATACTTGGATTTTGTAATGTTTGTGTTATTTTCCAGCTTTTGAAAAATCTGTAATGGGTTGTGATTTCTTTCTCACTTTAAATAAATATTTATTTTGGTGTTAATTTGCTTTTTTTCTGTTTGCATTTTTTGTTAAAGACGTCTCTCAAATCCATATATGCTCCAGGCCCCACGAGCCTAGACCTGTCTCCCCACTCAGGGCTGGGACAGGCGAGATGAGCAAAGACTGCCAGAGCCTAGCAGATAGGATTGAAGCCCAGGTAGAGAGAGTTAAGCCCAGAAAGTATAAAGGAATAGGGAAGCAATTTTTAAAATTGGATTAGAATGCACCAACATTGAGTAAAATCCAACATATTCAGACTAATAGCAAGGAAAAATGTCAATGTCAACTAAGAAAATACTTGACTTACAGATATTTTTTAATAGAAATGTGCTCTATTTTCTTTCCAGTGGGCAAGTAAGCTAAATTGGTCAATAGTATATTTGAGTAGACATATCCTTTGGTTAATGAATAAGATACAATTCATTTGTTAAAGAGGGCCATTTACTATATTTGCACATAAATCATTAAAATGTGGCCCTCAAATTCTAAACTAAACCTGCTGGGTTTTTTTGTTTTGTTTTGTTTTGTTTTGTTTTTCTTTAAAGCAAGGAGTTATAAAAGCATGAACTCGAAATTTGCACTGTGTGGAAGCAAATTCTGACTTCATGGCTTGCCATCTGTGTGACCAAGGCAGATGACATATTCTCTGGATGCCTGGGTTTTCTTGCTTGTATATTTCGCCTACCAGTAGCACCTGCTTCCTAGTGTTGATGGGAGGGTAAAATGAGATAATACATGTAAAACGACTAGAACAGTAGCCAACCTAGATAAATGCTCAATTTATGTTACATCTTCCTTGCTAATCAATCACCTTCCTTATAGACCATAATAAAATGAACTTCCACCAAGCCAGGTTGTTATTAGAAAACCGGATTCACTGGTAACTAGATAGATAGCGATTTAGCTGTACAAATTGTTTTGTCTCCAGCCCAGTCACACTGTGGCAAAAATTCTGACAGGTCATGTAGTGTTTCACTGATGGAAGAACATGGCAAGAAGGATATTAAATTAGTCATGAGTGTAGCGAGTGATTGATATCATCTGTAACCCTCTAGGATTTCTCTGCATAGCCATGCTGACCGATTTGAAGCACTGCATTCATTCTCTCAGAGATGTTTGAATACTAGATTTACACTAAGCACCTCCCATCCACCTGACAAAATATAGAAAAGAATTACAAAACAGAATAACTCTGTAAGTGGTTAATTGTCATGGTAATAAAACTGAAATAGATTTGTCCTGTGATCATAGTACAAGATTCCAAGTACTGAAACTGATATTCACAAATACAGATTTAAGAATTTTATTCTCTAAAGCAATTCTCTTGCAAATTAGCAAGTTGTAGTAAGAAAATAGTAGCATTTATTCTCTTTATCTTTACAGCACATTCCATCACTTGAAAAATTAGCTTAGGGCCTACCCTAACAGTGTTTTTAGAAAAAGAAACGACAAATGCTGCTATTAAGCAAAAAGCTTGGTATTTTTCAGCCTTAGACTCAATGACTGTCTAGAGAATATGTGCACTATTCGTTGCACAGAGATTTCCAAAAAGACTATTAGCACCATAAGCTTTTATGAATTTTTAAAATAATTTCCCATGAAAAGTCAGAAGAAATTAATAGAAGTAATTTAAACTATGTTCAGATTTAATGAATAGACAAGAATTGGATAATTCTTCTTAATGTGTCTCATACCCCATAATAAACTTGTATAAAAAGTCACATTCTCCTCAATGCTGAGTCAGGAAATGTGGAAACTATGGGTAAGTACATTGTGACATTTTCTAGTTCAGGTATAGACCAGTAGTATTTTATGCAATCAGTAATATTTCATCCAACATGAAGTTGGAGGCCACCTGGCACAAAGAGTGTGAGCAACGTTACAGCTGAATTTTATTTTGTTAAGTTACAGATATAAATAGCTGCAATTAAGCCCAGAACAAGTACTGTGAAAAAGAATAGAGGAGGTCTTGTCATTCAAAATGGCTGAGAATATGAGTTACCAGCTCTCCCAAAATTCCATTAAAATGAAAACCAAAATTAAATTTTTTTTTAATTCAAAATTACAATTAAATGAACAGCAGCACTGGAAAGCAGGAAGTATACCACCAGCAAGAAGGACAGAGAATAATTCCTCAGGTACACAACAGAAAGAGATGAAACACAACCTGAAAACAACAACCGCTTCAAATAAAAGAGAGAACTTCCATATCCAAGCAGTTTCCCCAGCAGGAACTCTAAAAATGCCAAGATCAAAGGCAACAGAGTCAAAGGGCAGGCAGACACAGGTGACTAGCAAGTTAGGGAATTAAATGGTAATAAAAAAATTAAGGCCCCATAACTTCTGAACTTCTGGATTTAGCATCTGGCTGTAGATGAAATTCCAGAGCACATCTCTCTATGCAGAAATTCTAACACAAAAGACCCGACAATTGGAATGGGGCAGGAAATCAAGCAGCGTTCCGAGAAATTTATGGTCACTAAGAAATTGGTCTCCATATCCAGAAGAAAAACCACCTGTACACTTGAAAAGAAAGCCCGCCTGTCCCAGCCTGCCACCCAGAAGCAGAAGCAGAAGCAGGGCTTTCTAAATCAGAACATGAATTCCAGGGCAAACAGGAAGTTTCACTTGGGCTGAGGAAATAACACATTGTTTAAATTAGGTCTCAAATATAATATCAAGAGAACATAAAAAATCACCAAATATCTGGGGAAAATTCCAGCATGAAAGTGCCATAATACTTAGTGTTTTAGTTTCCTAGGGTGCCCAAGCAAATACTATGAAATGGGCCAAGTTCAACAATGGGAATGTATTTACTTAGTTTTGAGGCTAAAAGAAAGTCCAAATCAAGGCATCATCGAGGCGATGCTTTCTCCGTGAAGTCCATGGCATTCTGGGGCTGGCTGCTGGCTATTCTTGGTCCTTAGTTGGTCACATGGCAAGGCATATATGGCAACATCTCCTGGTCTCTCCTTTCCCTTCCAGGTTTATGTCCAGCTTCTGGCTTCTCCCTCTGTGGGTTTCTCTCTCTCATGTCTGAATTCATTCCACTTGTAAAGGATTCCAGCAATAGGATCCTGATTGGGCTGGGCCTTAACTGAAGTCACCTCATCAAAAGGTCCTACTTATAGTGGGCTCACAGCTACAGGAATGGATTAGATTTAAGAGAATGTTTTTTCTTGGGTACATACAGATTCAAACCACTACACTTAGCAAACAGAAGAACTCTACCCAGAGAAAACAGAATTAACACA
>PVKH010045018.1:0-10544 GCA_004027955.1 Chaetophractus vellerosus | reverse complement strand
GCCTCCTCTTCTAACTCTAAAGGACTCGTGTGATTAGATAATCCAGGAAAACCTTCCCATTTAAAGATCAGCAGATAAGCAACCTCGATTCCATCTGCAACTATAATTCCCTTTGCCATGTGGGTAATATTCACACATTCCAGGGATTGGGGTGTAGGGGATTATTTTGCCTACCACAATAATACTGAGAGTTGAGTAAATACTGTGTATTCCTAAGTCAGAATCAGTTTGCTATACTTATTTCAAGTTCTGTAATAATTAATGTGTGTTTTCTAAATGGGTTTTTCTTTCTTTGAACTGTGGCTTTTAACCTATTTTTCTTAACTTTAAAGCCCCTTCTGATAGACATGCTCTTACTTCCAGAAGAATTTGAGTGTAGCTATACATTGAAAATACCAAGTTATTTAAATTGTTTTTAGCCAAATTGAAAATTGTTTGTTTGCTGATCTTTAAATCAATACAAATACTTAAAAAAAAAAACAACAAGCAATTTAGAAAGATAAAGTATCATTTTGTAATATATCTTTCCAAACTTTTTCCTATTGTACATCCTATACATGTAGAGATACATAGCAAGATAGTTTTCTTTAAAAGGAGGTTATACTGCACATAGTACATATACATGTAGCTCCATTTTTTTTTAGTTAATAATGTATTAGGGCAATCTTTTCCATGACCATAGATATACAAATATATTACCATTTTTAATACCTGCCAATATATAAATAATGATAATATATTTATTCAGTCCTTGTTGATGAACATTTAGTTTACTAACAGTTTTTCACTATTAAGAACAACAAATATCTTTTTTAGGGGTACTTTTGATTATTTCCTTAGGAAAAGGGTAAAGAGTACGCATATTTTAAGTCTTTTGAATACTTATATAAAGTGTCATGAAAAAAATATGCCTACTAATTTATAGTAGTAGTCAGGTATCAGATAATTTATGTGTTTGTTTTGTTTTGTTCCCAGACAGACAGTAGAACGTGTCACACTGCAAAACCAACTCCAACAACTTCTAGAAGCCCAGCGGTCAGAGGGCAAGTCACTCCCTTCTTCCCCCAGGTAATACCAGAAACGTTGGTGTCTAGAGTTCTTAAATATCTTAAATCTCTGAGGCTTCTTCTAGGCTTTCCTTTCAAGTCTTTTAAGAGAGTGGCAATAGGAAATATTTCATTCTCATAAAGAGGAGCAAAAATGAGACATTGCAACGAAAGGGCACTAGACCTAGAGGCAGAAGACTGGGTTTATCTCTGGCTCTGCCATTTCTTATTTCCATGACCGTAAACAAGTCCCTTACTGTTTCTGAGTCTTTCTTCATCAATGAAATGGGAATAAAGACATATTGGTTCATAAGGTTGTTGAAAGTGGGATTAATTGAGAAAAATTCATGCAAAAATAACAGCAAAACAGATTTAGTAGTTTTTGTAGTAGCATAAGGTATAAGGTTTGCTTTACTTTGGTTATAGTTGCCACGATGGAGTATTTAAAAATTGCTTTGAAAAGATATTAAGTGATTATTCTTATTCCAATCTTACTGATTTGTAAGTTATTAGTGTCAATAAGAGCCATGAAATGACTTCTGGCTGAGTCATTGTAACACATTAGGAAATCCTCTCATATGTCCTTCATCCTCTTTTCAGTTCACCATCCTCACCAACTTCCAGAAAGTCCCAGTGGAAGTCTCCAGATGCAGATGATGAATCTGTAGCCAAAAGCAAACCAGGAATCCAAGAAGGGATGCAGATTCTTGGAAGCCTATCGGCGTCTAGCCGAGCTAGGGCCAAAGTGAAAGACGAAGATTCTGATAAAATCCTACGCCAATTATTGGGAAAAGAAATCTCAGAGAATGTCTGTACCCAGGAAAAGCTATCCTTGGAATTCCAGGATGCTCAGGCTTCCTCTAGAAATTTGAAAAAAATTCCTCCGGAAAAGAGGGAACTGAAGTTAGCTAGGCTGAGACAGCTAATGCAGAGGTCACTGAGTGAGTCTGACACAGATTCTAACAACTCTGAGGACCCCAAGAACATGCCTATGAGAAAGGCTGACAGACCCAGGCCACAGCCCATTGTGGAAAGTGTTGAGAGTGTGGACAACACAGAAAGCTTACACTTGATGATAAAGAAACACACCTTGACATCAGGACGCAGATTTCCTTTTAGTATCAAGGCCTCCAAATCCCTGGATGGTCACAGCCCGTCTCCCACCTCAGAGAGCAGTGAACCAGACTTGGAATCCCAATATCCAGGCTTGGGGAATACTTCTCCAAATCAGCCTTCTGGAGATGCCTCTCAGCCCAGCCCTGACAGCACCGGTGCTCAAAAAGTTGCCACAAGTCCAAAGAGTGCCCTCAAGTCTCCATCTTCCAAACGTCGAACATCTCAGAACTTGAAACTCAGAGTTACCTTTGAGGAGCCTGTGGTACAGATGGAGCAAACTAGCCTTGAACTAAATGGAGAAAAGGACAGAGACAAGGGCAGGTCTCTTCAGCGGTCATCCACGAGTAACGAATCAGGGGATCAACTGAAAAGGCCTTTTGGAACCTTCCGATCCATCATGGAGACACTGAGTGGCAACCAGAACAATAATAATAACTATCAGGCAGCCAGCCAGCTGAAGACCTCTACACTGCCCTTGACCTCACTTGGAAGGAAGACAACAGATGCCAAGGGAAATCCTGTGAGCTCTGCTAGCAAAGGAAAAAACAAGGCAGTGAGTGCTATATGGAGAATAGCCCTTTTTTCCCTTGAATTGATTATGTTGTTCCTAACATTACAAGTTATTGACCCATGCCACCTTGAGGGAATCCTCAGAAAAATACAAAGGGATGCATGGAAAGCCAAATTCACATGTTTCTAGTAAGACATGTTGTGTTAGAACACATGCCCTTTGCTCTACCTTTGGGAAATACTCTAAGCAAGAAAGGTAAATAAATCCCAGGAGATAACATTATGGTCCCTAAATTTACCTAAATGGCTTGGTCTTTGGGTTCTAGGAGTTCTAGACTGGGAGGTATGGCTATAAAATTAAACCACCAATTCATGTGAGATCAGCCCTCTTTGGTGCTGATTCTGCCTCAGGAAGAGTTTGTTCTGAACAGTTTATTCTCAAGCCCAATTAAAAAGCACATAAATAGAAGCTCTATTTTTAAAGACTTTACTCAACTCTGGAATGACCTTTGAATGAATACACTACAGAGACCTCCACAGGGGTATTTAAAAATGCAGGCCCCTAAGTGTTGATCAGAAAGCTAAGGAAGGCTGAAGTGCTTGTCAGTACACAGGGGATAACAGAGCATGCCATGAACTACATTTTATAACTGCATTTATTGGAAAACCATGCACTATAATTTGTGATTTACATCCAGTGAATAAGGGATATGAACATCTTTTTAGGCAATGTTTCCTGTGTGTTCTATGAATGCCAGGCCATCCAAAAAAAAAAAAAAGTTTCACAGCCAAAATACAAAACTCTGGAACAGAATGACCCAAAATACCCACCATGCAATCTGGATAAACCACCTAGTAGATAGTCAGGACCTTCATAATTTGCTATAAGGCTAAAATACCATTACATTGAGGTCTAGGGGGGCCCAAATTCTCTTAGTGGTATCAAAATAAAGTTTCAATTCATATATCTCAAATTAATTGAATACCAATTTAAAATTTTTCATTGCTTTCGACTTTGGATTGTCCTCATTAGAAGGACTTTGGCATGTATTTGTTTCAGCTGGAAAAGTCACATTAGTGCCCCAAACACTAGACCCTTTGGGTTAAATATGCCAAAACTTAAATTGCTTGAATAAAACTTTCCAAGTAGCTTAATAGGTTCTCTTTCTCAGTAGTAGAAGAATCACTCAATTCCCCAGACCCCATGTTTGTACTAAGATGCTGTCCTCTAATCTTTCTCCTGCATGCCCCGTGTTTATTAAGACTTGTGCATGTGCTGAGCTTGTTGCATGTTTTCAGGTGGTTTTTAATTGCACCTCTCTAGGAGACTTACGGCAGCTGCATCCACCTTTCCTCTAATGCGCTGATTGAAGAGCATCTGCGTAACTATGCACGGTACGTGGTGCTAGGGGTTGGGTTGCACCATGGTCTGTGCTTTGAATTGCATGAGCTTTTAAATTATGGACCTGGAGCACCTTTGAGCAGAAGTTGACATGAAGAAGAAGAAACTTACAAGTCTTCTTCCAAATAGAAGCAGACCCAGACTTGTAACAGGGCCTTCGGAAGTTAGCAGGTGACGCGCTGGAGAGGCTTTATCCCAGCGTCACAGGGCAGAAGAATCTACTCAGCTCACAAACTTGCTCTGTTTCCTAGTTGACTTTGGCTTTCAGTCTTTGTTTTAATGGAGTCAAGTACCAAGTAAGTACAAAAATTAAATTTCCTGTCATGGGTGGAATGAGTCAGCCACCGATCAGAACCAGAACTCTGAAACAGAGCTGGAGTTTGATTCCATTGCTGGTTGTAGACTGAAAGCTCCTTTCGTCACCATTCTGCTGACCTCAGGGGAAGCAAGGCCTTGTTGTTCTGAAATTTCCCTGGCTTAGCATTATGAGCCACGATGCCTGCCACTAAACCAGTCTTAGGCGTGCTTACTAATAAAATAGGGGACTTTCTAAAATAAAGTGTTCATAGTTTGGAAGGCATGGGCTGGCCAGGGCACCTCCTGGGCAGTCTCCTGCAGCAGAGCTCTCCTGACAAAGCAGGCAACAGGGAGGAGTTTCTTGACTGGTTTATTTCAGAAGCATTAATTCCTTAAACCCATTTTAAAAGGAGACTACAGCTTTTAAAACTTTAAGAAAGAAAATCATGACATGCCATTCACCTCTCTGTTTCCAAATTCTTCCAAAGAAGAATGTGCATGTGTGTGTTTTATAGGTATGAATTTTAGTTCAGAACACTGAGCTGCAAGAAATGTCACTCTTTTTTAATTTCCCCTTCTAAATCAAATTTAATCTGCTACAGGCCTCCATTCAGGCTGAAGGGAAATGAAATCTCAGTCATTTTAAGGGGTATCCCTAGGGGTCTCATTAATTCAGTACATTGAAGGAAGAGCCTTGGAGCTTCATTATTTACTGGTCGTAGTGATCTGCTAAGATCAAGCTCACCTTGAAGGCAGGCATCTGCACTGCTTCTCTCCACACTTGGGCAGGAATCTTGGCCAGTGGTGGAAACCCAATGCTTCAGGCGGGAAGAGAAAAGGAAGAAAAATGTCATTCCCTTCCCAGACTTTGAGATTGGCCCACTTTTGTTTCACCCAACCTCTGTTCCCCACCCCCATATCATTCTTCACCCCCATCTTGGGTTGGATATGTCTTTTGGTGCTTGGGAAAATTCTGCTTTTGTCCTAAAACAGAAATCACCAGCAATACCCTGAAGCAAGGAAGCATAAAGGCTTGGCAAGCTCCTCAGGAGGGAGAAGGAAAATACCTCACATTTCTCCCAGGCTCCTCCAGCAACTGGGAACAAGAAAATTAGTATCACAGTAGATTCTCGTTCTAGAAACATTTCATCCTGTTTTTTTTTACAAACAAGGGAACAAAGCTGAACAATCTACTATAGTAGGATTATAAAATCCAAGCACAAAATGAGGTTGTAGGGCTACTCAGATATCCGACACCAGGTTAACACTTTCCCAGTCAGCTTTAGGAACCATCCATCTGAAGGCTCACTTTTGAACCTAATCAGATTCACCGGCTTCACATATCAGTAGATTTTGAGTTCAGCAGTAAACACTTAAAAACCCCAAAGTAAAAATATTCAGTGTTAGCATCCTGACCGCCTCACCTCCCTACCCTGTATCTATATACCCCAATCTATACTTTATCATGATTTCAGTCTAGCATATGCTTGTATAGAAACCCTGGTTCTTTCACATAGAGGAGAGTCAGGGAGTCTCATGACCTGGCTGTGCCCCTGAGAAGTGGCAGAGGTTTCTCTGATGTACTCATAATCACACAAAGGGAGAGACAACAACTTGTCCTGGTCCAGTCATTAGATAGAGCAAGGATGGATGTCAGTAGATGAAATTAAAATTCCTCAAAGAAATTAAAACTAGAGTGGGAATGTAGACGTGAGAAACACCTAACTGACTCTAGTGCCTGCTTAATTCTGCCTCTGGGACCCTACTACAAGGAGGAAAAGAACCCAGTGTGCCTCTATGAGTGATGCCTTCAAATCTTGGCCCAAGCATCTGGTAGAAGGCCAAATGGCTCCTCTTGGATAGCAGACATGGCACGGGATGGTGTAACTTTAGAGACCAATGGCAGGCCATCTGCTGGGTCGGGGCCAGCCACAAACATCACCGTCACTGAACAGCCCTCTCAGGACAGCGCTGGGAAAAAGGAGTGGTGCAATGGACCCAGTGCCAGGGACACTAGAATCTCATTCTTAGTCCTGAGAAATTTTTATTTTTCCTGGTAAAGGAAAAATAGGGCCAAAAATATAACATTTTAAAGACTCAGTTCTGTGAGGGGGTTCTGTTTGCTATTTATTTTTCTAAATTGGTCACAGCTTGATAGCAAGGAAACTAAATTTCTTTTCGATGCCCTTTAAAATTAGATTCAACTCTATTACTTTGAACAGCCTTCCCACTGTGTTTCAACTGCAGTGGATGACTTTGCTTATAACAAGCAGATTTATCTTTACTTTTCTTATAAAGGACAAGTTAGTTTTGAGTTATTAAACTCTAAGAGAATGTTTGCAATTACTTGTCTTTAAATGCCAATGAAACACTCATTTCCCACAGATTGGGTGTATCTGAGATCTGTAATACATGAAGGGAGCATTGATTCCAGTTACTGATAAGGCAAGGACATTGACCCCTGGCCACCACCAGTCACACCCTCCCTGATCACATGGCACCTTTGCCCAAGGTTTAGCACCAGAAAACTCCCAATCCTAACACCAGCATTAGAGTAGACGCCTTAAAAAGACATTCTTATTAAGCAATAAACACCATTAGTGTGGTTTTTGCTGCCAAGGAATTAACCACACTGAGAATTATATGTCCAGAGCCAAGAGCTAATACCAAATAATTTGCATAGATTTTACGGTTGTTTAACAGCCATGTCAGAGACAGTGGTGGGTTTGGCCCATGGTGATGGACGGCGTGGCAGTGGTCATCTGTGCCCAATAGAAGGACAGAGTTCATTGTGCCCTTCCTCCTCTCCCCACAGTACATACAAACTCACATCTCTGTCCTCTTTGTCAGGACATCAAACTAACTGGAAAAATGAGCAAAGACAAGGAAGACACTAGGAAAGTAGATGTGAGGCTCTGACTGGAGGCTGCTCCTAAGCAGAGCATGCCATCAGCCCTGGTGAATAGCATTTCCAGAATCATGATGGAAAAATAGCATGAAAAGGAGCCCCTGATCCTGCTGAACGAATGTGTGCTTGCCGTAATTTCACTGTCTATGATGAAATAGCCACATTTTAAACTGCCTTAAGTTTTTTGCCTTTGAAGTATTAATTTAAACTTTAACCAATATACTTTTTAAGGATTCTTGAAGTGATAATTATATAATTACTAAGCCATCGGTCCTTAACCAAGCCATCTGGGTAGATGTTGATTACACCGTTCTAGTGCAAATTGAGTCTTACCAATGTAACAGAAAAGTTTTTTAAAGTGCTCTTACTAAAAAGATATTTAGTAAAGAAATTGGTGCTTCACACTATTGACATTAGAGTTTCTGCCCAAAAACCACAGGTTCGTGTTCTAAGACATGATCTGAAGTATGTTTTCTATGTGTTTGCATTTCTAATACACTAGCTCTGGGGTCCAGGGCCAGTCAGCAGGAGCTGAAAGGCGAGAGCCAGGGCCTGGGCTGCTGGCCTCTGTTCCAGGACCCCAAGAGCAGATCCAGCCCCACCCCATGCCCCTCCAGGTTTCCCCAGGGTGTTCTATGCCCCTTCACAACGCCTGGGCCCCCACCCCAGCCCTGCCTCCCTGCAGTTCCTTTCTGTTCAGAAGGAAAATCCCCTACTCCATCCTGTAGTTCACTGCCTATGTCTTGGAGGAGAGGAGACTCAGGTCTTGAACTATTTCTCCACAGATAGTGTTAATTGAGTTTCTCCTTTAAAGTGGGCCACAGTTTGGAGCCATCATCAGTCATTGGATAGTAGAGTTATAGAATTATCTGCTAATAAGGTAGAAAGAATCTTATGTGTAGAAAAATGTCAATGTTGTGGGAATATTTAAAATGATCAGATCCTTCCAGTATCTATGCATGGCTTAGAAAACTCTCTTTACAAATGCTGGCAAATTCCCAAGAGTAATGAATATGATTCACAAATGGCCTTTCTATTCATATGGTCCTTACACCCACAGAGAAAAAGAGAAAGCAGATAGACCCACCATAGGAAGACAGTTAAAATATGCTACTAAAATACAATGAGTTAAGACATTTTTAAAAAGGCTATTGGAATGAAGACCCCACATTCTGTCTTGAAGCCAGGAAATGACAATGTGGTATTCGTGAACATCCGTGACTTATCAGCAGGAGAGTACACAGGGGAGACCTGCCTTGGGAACCAAAATCATTCCTCCAGAAGTATATTCTTTCAGCTTGCTAATCCTGCTTTAAGGGTAGTCAGAAAACAACAAACAACTGCTCTCTTCTACCACCTCCACCCTTCTTTCCTCACTCCCCAAGGGTCCAGTTTTGAATTGTGTAACCCTAGCAGGGGTACATATTCTGTTACCATCATATTTGAACCATGTGTCTTCCACCTCTAGGGGTGTCTTTGCACATTCAAGGAGGAGGGCCTATCTTTTTTTGTTGTTTTTGTTTTTTACGAAAACTGCTCTGTTTTATTCGTTCCAGTCTTTTTCATGCATATTTTATGGGTGTGTTTTTCACATAGCCAAAATCATGGTATCACAATTCTGCACATTGCTGTTTCCCACTCAGCCCCATAGGAGGCATTTCCCCCGTGTTTGCCAACTAATTTTTAATTTGGTTGTTATGGCTTTTAAATATTTTATTTTTTCATTTTTTTATTAGAGCAGTTTGGGTTTACAGAAAAATCATGCAGAAAGTACAGAGTTCCCATATAACAACCCCCCCACACACACACGCAGTTTTCCCTAATAACATTTTGCTTTAGTGTAGTACCTTGTTATAATTGGTGAAACAATATTATTATAATTTTATTATTAACTGTAGTCCATAGTTTACATTCGAGTTCATTCTTTGTGTTGTAGAGTTCTATGTTGTTTTTATTCTGGTAATATGTAGACAACCTAAAATTCCCCACTTTAATCACTATCAAATATACAATTCAGTGATGTTAATCACATTCACAATGTAGTGCTACCATCACCACCGTCCATTACCAAAACTTTTCCATCACCCCAAACTGTACCTATTAAGCATTAACTCCCCCTTCCTCACCCCCAACCCAGCCCCTGGTAACCTGTATTCTAGTTTCTGACTCTATGAATTTTCATATTCTAATTATTTCATATCAGTGAGATCATACAATATTTTTCCTTTTGTGTCTGACTTATTTCACTCAACATGATGACTTCAAGGTTCATCCATGTTTTCACATCTATCAGTTCTTCATTCCTTTTTATGGCTGAATATATATATATATATATATATCACATTTTGTTTATCCATTCATCTGTTGGTGCACACTTGGGTTGCCTATCTTTAAACTCTCATAATGAAGGTGGAGTTTTAAAGAAGTGACAGGTTGAGATATAAAAGTAACAGAGACTTTGCCCAGAGGCCTCCCAGGTACCATAAACAAGCATCACTGTCCTATCCACAATCATTTTCTTGGCAGCTCTTTTTGGCCTCCTCATGAAGACTATGGTTTGGGCTCCATGCATGAGGTTAATGGACTTTTTCTTGTTTTGGCAAAAACAGTGCAGACTTCTGACCTTCCTGGACACCATGTTCCTGGATTGCTAATCCACTCATTCATTACATCACTAGCTAATAGCCATGCATTTTGCTGTGCCAGAATAAGGCATGGTCCCTGCCCTCAGGAAAATCATAATCAAGGGAGGATCCACAGAAGATATGGTTAAAACATGGTAAGAGCCATGAAAGGTTTAAGAGCTTGGTGGGAGCAGTGACTCCTCGATAGCTCCATTACATCCCGAGTGTCTGGCTCGATGCCCGGCACAAGGCAGAGACATCATAAATATATGGAGAGAGGAAGAACTAGAGAGAGGAAGAAGAGGAGGAAGAGAGAAAAAGAGAAATAGGAAAACAGAAGTACTAAGTCCTTCAACCCACAGAATGACCCTAGGCTTTTGGATTACAAGGATTACAAGTCTACCTGCTTGCAGAGAGGTTCAGTTTGGGTACTCTGAGGACAAGTTTTCATACGTGAACCAGATTTCCATAATTGAGTAGATGGGATTTGCTGATGGTCTTTTAGTAAAGCTCTGAATGATATCACCAAAGTAGCAAGGTCTTCCTATTCTGGTTATCAGTGGAAATGTAGTGTTTGCCAGTGGACCGCTTTAGACTCACTTTGTAAGCAGGTTGCCATCTCATCAGCAAGGGCTCTGCAA
>PVKH010045017.1:0-10544 GCA_004027955.1 Chaetophractus vellerosus | reverse complement strand
TGCATTTGTTACAATTGATGAACATAAATTGAAGCATTGCTACTAGCCATGGCCTATAGTTCACATTTTGGTTTATACTTTGCACCACACAATTATATAGGTTTTGACAAAATGTATAATGGCCTGTATCTATCATTGCAATATTATGCAGAACAATTCCAATGTATCCAAAATGCCCCACGTTAAACCAATTCTTCCCTCTCCCTTCCCTCAGAAACTATCTTTATATCAATGTTACAAGTTCTTCCACTACTAGAATAATAATAAGCCTACTTTGGTCCATAGTTGCATTCTCCCTGTACATATTTGTTCATTCCTCTTGAGGATTTTGGGATGGTGATGCTCACTCTGTTTCTGATTGAGAGGGAGCTTAGATCTCATGGGGCAGATGGGTGGAGTTATCTTGCTTGCAGTTGTAGACACTCTCTGCTTTTTTGGGATGGACATTGCCCATCATCATCATCTTGTTAGTTGTCCTGGGCAAGTCCCATGAACTGGAGAGTAGGTTTTGGCTGCAACTCTGCTGAGATTCAGGGCTCAACAGGCTTCTTGCAGTTTCTGGAGGAGGAGTATAGCCTGTCATTCCCTATTCTGCCATCTTGGATCTCATATATTTATCTTGAATTAATAAAGATTCTATGACCTTATCTCAAATATACAGTACTATGTAAGTAGGGTTACACTAAACCTTTAAAGCTCATACTGCCGTCATTTGAATGAGGTTACCAAGAGATCAAATATAGAAATATCTATCAGGTGACATCTGTAAATCATAATAGGAGGCAAGGGTAAGAGTATAAACTGTCTTATTCTACCATATTTAATATCCTCTCTGGTACTTAGGAAGCTCAATAGCCTATCTTATATATACTCTTTAAGTAAAAATGCAACATAAAAATATAATCCTATTTTCTTTAAGTGTTATTAAACAATCCACATTCATAGAATATTGCCATTGATATATATTTTTCATATTTTGAGAGTAAATATTATTGTTACTAAGAAATTGGATTGTTTAAAGGTAGAACACACAGTCAGGAGTCGTTGTTGACAGGTCCATTACACCAAATGTTTATGGTGAGAACTGGGACATTGGGTACCTGACCCAGGTTGTGTGAGTAAAACTGGAGGATCAGAATAGGCAGAGGCCAGAGTAAACCCAGAAGAAAAGCTGCTGTTTGGCACATGAATGCCTAGATACAAAACTGGATGAAGGTGAAGAAACGTTGCTGCATAACTGAGTCAGGACATATTCAAATCAGTGCCTGACCAGGGATGGAGCTGCTCCTGGGCTGGGTGTGACCTGAAGTCATTCTTATAAAGAGGCTTAAATTGCTACATCCTGACTTCATTTGCAATTGTGATGGTCTCAGAGTATTTTTGCAACTTATTAACAGAACTTAGGAGTTATTATCAATTTTGCCTCAAACATTTTATCTTGTATTATTTACATTACTGAGTAGATTGTATTGGTGTTCTCTAACTCTTCCTCACTTCCCAGACCTTGCTTTAGCTTCCCAGTGGTGAAGTCTACTTCCTTATCCCATTGACTTGGGTTTGGCCAAGTGACACCTGCTTTGGCCAATGAAATGTGGGCAGAAATGATCATGTGTCTGTTTTAAACCTAAGCCTAAGAGGCATGGTCAATGTTAGCCAATGCTCTTGGAACATCCACCATTTACCTTGGGAAGAGCATGTCTCAGGGCTGTCCCAGGATACTAAAATGAAGAGCCAAACCAGTCTGACACCTATAATCCAACCTAGATCAGAAAAGCCTAGACAAACCCATCTGAGATCAGCCAAATCACAGCTCACCCACAACGTGTGAGTATAAAAAAATGGATTGATTTTGAAAGCCATAGATGTTTGGTGGATGTTTGTTACAAGCATGCTTGCAGAAGCTGGACCAATTCACTCAGAGAAAGTACAGTTAAAAACAGCAAATCTGTTGAAAATATAAAAAAGGTTAATAGAAATTCTTACAGAAGTTGAAAATCAAATTCAAAGCAAGTAACAAAAATACATATCATTATTATGTATTTATTTTAAATAACCTGCTAGAGCTATAGGATGACTCTAATTATTTATCTGTGGCAAAGTCTAAAATCCAAGTTGGAAAGGGTCAGCTCTGTCCTTTAAGTATCTGAATCTTTTTAAACAGAAAGCAATCCCCATTTCAGGGAAGGGGAGAATCACATGTTTGCATCAAGATATTGGTACTTGCATATTGTTATCTTAGAATTGGATTTTCCTAGTGAGTTATTCAGAAAAACACCATGTCACCAATTTCACCAAACCACGTGTCTCATGTTCAAAGTAATGTATAAAATAGTTGATCCCCCTAAAGTAGGAAGCTTATGGGTATCCCTTTGTATTATAATAGAATGGTCCTATACTATCTTGCACCAATTTTCTCAGACTACATCTGTCCCAATAAGCATAGTAAAGAAATGCAGCACTATTTTCAACTCTGAAAACATGTATGCTACAAACAAAAGCTATGTCTGCTGCATTTGTATATGTTTCTAATTACTATTTTTATTTATGTGTGTAGACGCTTGTTCAGATTTTCCCATTTAATTTAAATCACCAGGATGGAAGAAAGTGGCAATTGCTTCAGTTATCCACAGGACATAGTAGAATGGTTTGTGAAAAGTGAATATTCAGTAATTGTTATTTACTTCTGTTCTCCACTTCACTTTGCTACTACAGACCTGGCCAAAGACACTTTCCTGTTATGATTCTCACCTTTGTTGCCAGCTTACAGTGATTCTTTTGGAAGAAGGGAATCTTGCTATTTAAAACAAGCATAAATATGTATCACACATTGAAAAAAACCTCTAGTTAGGACATGAGTGAAAATATTAAGATCCAAATTAAAGGCCAAATTACTTTACTGCACTGAAAATTCTGAAAATCCACAGTTTGACATTTTTACTTTATTTGATTAACATCTATGATAATTTCACACATCAGAAATTTTTTAAAGTACCAAAATGGACTCAAACCTGGAAAATTTTAGTAACACTGGAAACAAAACAATTAAATCAACATGAGGATATTTTGGAAAATAGTTTGGGATATAAATATTTTTTAAATTCACTCTAGCTGTAACTTTGAAATATTCATTTAGAGGCTTTGCAAAGTTACAAACTATAGGTTTTACACTGCAATGTCAACCAATGTGGCTAGGAGGATAGCAGAACTAGCTTTTATATATTATGTGTGTATATATAAATATATATTTTGCATGTATATTATTTATATATAATTTTATAGCATATAATAGAATTCCTTAAAAAATATTCAGCTCAAGTGGCTCATTTCATAGATGTTAAATCTAATTATAATTTCCCAAGGCCATTCAATTGAAAAATCTAAATGGTCCTAATATATCCTTTCAAAAAAGAACTATCTTCTGCAAATTATGGAAGAATGTTTTGTTTTCTGTAGTTTCATAATTTGGGATTGCTTTTAATGGCCACTTTTACCCTCTGTACAACAGACTTCTATAATATGCACGTCCCAAAGTCAATGGTAACTACTTTGCCAGCTTTACAATGACTGCCAACTTTTTTCATCAGTTCTCAATCTTTAAAGAGAAATCATATTCCAATGTCATACTAAGACTTTTTAAATACTGAGTTGAAGAATAAAACAATATATAATAAAGTACCTATTAGAAATTACCAATTAAATAATGATGACTTCTTTCTCTTAACAATTACATTTGAGGTGATGACCACCCTGATCTGATCTCAATGAACTAAATGTTTGGTAGCTCAGTCTCTTAGACCAATGGTTACTGAAAATTTCCAAAGAAAACTTGCAGGTATAAGAAATTGTCAGGAAAAGCACTCTGCAGTTTTAAATTCCTACCACAGAGGACAGGGGAGCAAGTGGGTTGGAATGGTCAGATATAAAGGTTCTCATTGGCATTCACAATCCTACTTTGTTCCCAAGTGTCATGGATGCTGAAAGGAGAGCCTGTGGGCCTGCCATGGCACCCACCAAGGTAGGGGTAACGTGAATTTGCAGCAAGGGCTGTCTAGGTCAGGGGAGCTGATGGATGTGGGGTCTTACAGCCCTGCACAGGCCAAGAGAAAGATTTGTTTACAGGGAGAGTTTGCTGGCTCCAGTTAGTCACTGCTGAATCAGCCACACATGCACAGAACACCCAAAAATGGGACTGGCTACATGTACCCCAAGAAATATCTGGCTGGCCACTGCTGAACTAAGACCAGCACGGACCTCAGGGTCACTGCACAGACCATACATTCTCTAAGCTTCCTCACAATCCCAAGAGTATCCTTGCCCCCACACAACAAATATTGCCTAAGAGAGGTACATGAAAGACTGCTGGAGCACAGAAATAATAGGCTGAATGAATGGTATCCTCAAAGCTAAGCTTTACCTTTAAAGAGTATCGAAATAACCTCTCCAACTGAAATTAAAATCAGGTTGTATTTTTAATTTTCCTGCTATTTCTTTTTGGTGCTGGTGGCAGCTTGAGAAGAAATCTAGATCAATTATGAGATTGCAATTAGAATAGCTTGTGACCACACAACAGAGGGAAAGCAAACACAGTGTTCACACTGCACTGCATAGTTTTGTTTCTTGTCATTTGCTCAATACTTACTGTTTCTCAGAATTTTCTTGGCCATTCTATAAATTTGTGATGATGTTGTTTTCAAACATTGATCAACCTAAAATTGGTAAGCTGTGCCCATAGCTGAAAACTAGCAAACATATATATCTTGCATTTAAAGAGAACACCCAAGAATTTTGGCCAAATACCCACAGAATCAGCTCTACTAAAAATCATAGCCCATCCAGGACTATATAAGGAGATTCCTGGAGAGAGGGGCAAAAAGTCATCAGCCTTGTGGAAGTATAATGTTTGTGATGAGTACTGAGTCACTCTACCCCCAATTAACAAAAAGGCACTTCAGTCTCAACCCTAAGCTTATTGACAGCAGCAGGGGTTCGTGGGAAGGATACAGAAGATGGAGAAGTTGTTTGCAAAAGGGAAAAAAGGGAAGCCTCACATTCTGATATCCACTTGGAAGAAATTTAGGTGACAGACCTGCTTCTCTGACCCATGCCTTCCTGAGCAAGGGAAAGATAATCTGGGAGAAAAAGGCAGTCCAGATAGCAGGAGGTAGTGACAAACCAGACCATGTCTCTTTCCTTACAGAAGAGAAAGCATTGGGTTAGATATGAAACTAGAATTTTAATTTGGACTGGACTGAATTCTAATAAAGAAAAATATGCACAAAGTTATGAAATCTGCCAAGGTGACATTTGGGGATGTGAAAGAGCATTCAAATGTGTATGGCTTAAAGTAGTGATTGGAAAAACATAAAGCCATTTCATGTTTATAGTCTCAATAATCTGGTTTTTACAATGAATGAACTACTATGAATTCAGACAAAAGTAATTCGGACTATTTGGTAAGGAAAGCAGAGAGAAAACTAACATTTATTTAGCACTTATTAAGGGCTGAGTAGCTTGCTAGGAGTCTATACTTACTATCTCATTAATTCTTTTTTTTTTTTTTTTAAGATTTATTTATTTTATTACATATCTCCCCTTCCCCCCGCTGCGGCGACGCACCGAGAGTGGTCACTGCGCAGGCGCAGCTTTCCCCGCTTGTGGGCGGTCTCTGCGTCCGTTCACGGCCGGCTTTCAGTTCGCGGGTGGCTGGCTGCGCTCCATCCGCAGGCGACCTGCCCTGCCCATGGCGGCTCTTGCCATGTCCGTGGCAGCTTCTTGCCCTGCCCACGTCGGCTCCGGCCCGCCCATGGCGGCTTGCCATTCTCAAGGCGGTCTGCCCGCTAGGAGAGGTCCCCGGGAATCGAACCCGGGGCCTCCCATGTGGTATGCCAGCGCCCTATCCACTGGGCTATCGAGCCGGCCCCTCTCATTAATTCTTACAATGAGTTGTGTACAATGCTCTGCATTTAAACATAGAAACAGAAGCTGAGAGAGGTTAAGTAACTTACCCAAGACCACACAGCTAATAAATGATGGATTTGGGATTATATTTGAGTAAATATAATGTCAAAACTTGTGCTTAATCTACTGCCCTCCACCACCACCTACTAAGATGGACTGTTAAACATACACCATATTAAAACTTCCTAGAATCTACTTTCTTTTCCATGTCTACACTAGTTTGAAAGCCAATCTTTAGTTATGGTATACTTTAATTGGATCTGACAATTGTATATGGTGATTCTTTGCCAGTTCAAATACTAATTTCCTATTTGCAAATTGTACAGTCTTGCCTTTATTGTTAATTTTCTTTGTTTGAGTGGTGTACTTTGGTGTCATGGAGATGATATTCGCTGACAGATGTCAACATGTCATTATGAACACTGCCCATTCTTGCTTTCTGCTGAAGATAAAGAGTTCCGTTAGCATATCATGGCATGTAGCCATCTGGATTTGACTCAAACCTTCTCTTTTGACATGTTTCCACTTTGAATGACTAGTTTCTTTTTTGTTTGCTTCTGGTTCAGATTTCTTAGGTTATGTTTCAATTTCCATTTGAAGGATGCACAGTGGGAGAAGGAGGAAGCAGGATGAAGGGTTGAACAGAAGAGATGGGCTCTTTTTAATTTTTGATGCTGAGGATTTTAGTAGAACAGCTTTGAAGACAAGCATTAACTGGGTGGTTTAATTCAGATTTTCCCATCTTAAGCATTCCAATATCCTAAAACACAGATGAATTTTTTTCTGATTACTCATGCTTCTTCAGCTTTCTTAAATAATATTGCCTGATATTGATAATTCTTATTTGGCTCTGTGCTTGTATTTGATTAAATATTACTTCATTCATGTGTGGCTCTCCTCTACTTAAGTTTATTAGTTTTATCTACACATCTAGGACTTAATAGCACCAAATGCCTCTTTTTCATCCTGTATTTTAATACCTTCATCTTTGGAACAAATCAGGGGCATTTCATTTTACACTTGCAGATATTCAGTAGTTTCATATATTGCCTTAACATTATATCCATTTGGAGCTTATTTTTTTCCAATTGTATATCCATAGTAATTTATAGGACCTTGGATTCATCCCAATCACTAACTAGTTGGTCTCACAGCAGTAGGCTGAACATTAGGCTCTCATCAACATACAGAAAGAGAACTCTGAATTGAAGAGCGGAAAAAAATCAAAACAAGAGACCTACCCAGATTTTATTAATAATTCACTATAAATTGAGAAATTTTATTAATTCTACTCTTTGCCTTTGAAAGCCTAAAAAAGAAAAAAAAATGTAAATCTAACCTCTAATAATACCTGGAAATACTCTCTTTGAGGATGTATTTTCAACATTTCATACATATCTTTCATTTTGATCCTTGCTTCAACAGTTAAGGTGCCTTAAGGTTGTCAATAAATAATATATAAAAGTATATTTTGCATAAATGTAGAACTTAAGAATTTTCAGCCTGAGTTTTACAATCGTATTCTAACACTGTGTCTTAGTTTGCAAGGGCTGCTGTGACAAATACTATGAATTGGTTGGCTTTAAACAACAGGAATTTATTGCCTCACAGTTTTGGGTGCTCAAAGTCCAAAAACAAGGTATTGCCAGGCCATGCTTTCTCTTTCTCTTGGAGGTAGTAGCATTTTGGTATTGGCTTAGTCTCTGCCTCAATCACGTGGTTTCTACTTTAGGTTTCCAATGACTGACCACATCTGAATTTCCTCTGTTTATTAGGACTCCAGTGTTATGGACCAAATCCCATCCTGGTTCAGTATGACCACATCTAAAGAGGTACTTTGAATTCCTATTTAAAAAATGAGTCCAAACCCATAGAATTGGGGGTTTGGACTTGAAGATACCATTTACAAATGAGTTCACACCCAAAAGACCAGAAGTTAGGGCTGGAATATGTCTTTGTGGAGTATATGATTTAATCTACCATACACAGTAAATCATGGTTTTTCCATATGTTCAGAGGCAAAAAGTTAGGAAGATCCTTCCTGGATTGTCTTTCCTTCCATCAACTTTCAGGGCCACTTGTGGTGCTATTGGTAGTGGGGGGTCGGAAGGTCAGCATGCAGGGACCATCATAGGCTAGTATGTACATAGTGGGGATGGAGAACATCAGGTGGTTAATGCAGGGGATTGGTTAGGTGAAGGCTTCTTAAGAGGATCTGTTATAAATTCACTCTACCAGTTAAGTGGTCATGTGAATCTAGTGATTATATTATCTTTAGCTCCTATTTACTCTTCTGAGGTGAAAGGACAGGAGCAATTGTTTGGGTTCACTTAAAAAATTCTGATAGACTTCAAGTTCTCTTAGTATTCCTGTAAATCCTCCCTTCCAAGCAAGATGACCATCCTATTGAGTGGTTATTTGAAAAGCTCAGTGGATAAAAGCTCTTTGAACTATATTTTTATTTTAGCTGAATGAGAACATCTGAAAGTCCATCTTCCATTTTCTTTCATTGATACTAACTCAGTTTGACAGTGTATACCCAGGAGAACTATATATTACAAAGTGAACTAGAGTTGGCCAGACATTTAAATGCTCTTTCAGCCCTGGTCTTACAAGGCCATTTTTAACTTTTTTTTTGTTTATAGACTGCTGTTCAAGGCAAATTCCCATGTAAAGTGACTGCCGACTGCCTGTTTCCCACATGGAGCTCACTCTACTTGTTAGACAGAAAACCAATTTTTTTCTTCCTTAATACATTGCAAACCACTTTAGGAACTCAAGTAATAACTTTGTTTTCCCCTTCAATATTTGCCCATTTGTAAACATGACAAAGCAGATGTCTACCACAGCCATGAAAATCAGAAGTTTTTTGATAAATATACATTGTGGATATAACACCAGGTGCAGACTCATCTATGAGGTAGAATGCACACTTTCACTTTCAAAACAATCACTTTTTGTCTGTGTTAATTTTTCTTGTTACATTTGAAATTGCTCCAAAGCAGAATCTATCACTACTGGATACTATTAATATCATGATGAAAAATCTAGAAATTCGGTTGTCTTAGTTTGCAATCACAAATACCATGTGATTGCCAAAGGGCTGCTGATGCAAAGTACCAGAAATGGGTTGGCTTCTATAAAGGGGATTTATTTGGGGTAAAAGTTTAGAGTCCCAAGGCCATGAAAATTCCAAACCAAGGCACCCATCAGAGATGCTTTCTCACCAAAGTCAGTTGTCACGTGTTGAAGCAAGAAGGCTGATGATCTCTGCCGCGGTTTGAGCCTTTCTGTAGCTGTAGGTAAACCTGGCATAGGGCTTGTCTCTTCTTGAGTTGCTCCATGGGCCCAGGCTCTTGGGGGCTTCGTTTTTAAGTGATCCTCCAGCCCTCTCTCACATGGCAGGATCAAATATGGTGGCTTCCTTTTCCTCTGTCTGTGTCTCCGTTTTTATCAGACCCAGCAAAAGGGTGAAGACTCAACTTTAGTCATGCCTCACTGACCTAGTCCAATTGAAAGCCCAAAAATGATTTTATCATGTAATCTAATCAAAGGTCCTTCAAACAAATTTAATGCAATCAAAGGGTATCAAAGCCACAGGAATAGACTCATTTAAAAATATAAACTTTCTCTTTTTTGGGATTCATAAAACAATCTCAAAATGCCATACCATGAAATGACTTAGCTTAAATAACGGGAATTTATTGCTCACAGTTTTGAGGATAGCAGATGTCCAAAACTGAAGCATCAGCAAGAAGATGTTTTCTCCATGAAGTGTATGATGTTCTGGGGATGGCTGCTACTGATCCTTGGGTGCTTGGCTTTTCCGTCACATGGCCATGCACATTGTAGCATCTTCTCCTTTCTCTTCCGGGTTCCATTGCCTTCCAGGTTCCTCTCCTCCCTACAATTTTCTCCATGTGGTCTTCTCTGCAAGGTCTCCAGTAATAGGATTAAGACCCATCTTTATTCAGTTGGCTGCAGCTTAACTAAAAATAGCATGCTTTAAAGGTCCTATTTACAATGGGTTCACACCCACAGGAATGGATAAAGAGTAAGAGCATATTGGGGGGAAGGGGTGAGAGTTTGAGCAGGGAGGTGATCAGGGCACCACAAACTTTCCAATGATTTGGTCTTGCTATTAAAATAAAATTCAAACTCCTTTATTTGCATACAAGCCCCACATCAGTGATTTTCCTCTTTGACTGCAGTTAGAATTCAATGCCTGACCCTTCCTCCCAGAAATTCTGATTGAATCCACCTATTAGTAATGCTAATGTAAAACCAGAGTTAGACTTACCGATCTAAGTGACCTGGCCTCTGGCTACCTTTCAGACCTTATTTCTTACCACTTTCTTCTCTGATCACATTACACCTGCTACCCTAGCCCCCTCTGCCTTGTATTTCTCTACCCTGGACCAATAATTCTGAGGTAATATGATAATAGTAGATAACATTACTGAGCATTCAAGATGTACCAGAAACTTTCATGAAGAGTGAAATGTATTAACTCATTTCATCACAAACACCTGTGAGGTGTCCCTATTTTACAGTTGAACCAGAGGCACAAAGCTGTGATGGGAGCA
>PVKH010045016.1:0-10544 GCA_004027955.1 Chaetophractus vellerosus | reverse complement strand
CAATTAGCCCTGGCAGTGAATGGCATAGAGATGAGATCTGATCGTAGGGTATTCGGGCGCTCCCCGAAGGAGGAGGATATACTGCTCTCCCCTGAGACAAGCTCCCAGTTCTGCAGTGTGAACTTTGTAAGTTGTGCCACCCAGTCAGATAGCTTTCCTGAGCTCAGGCATCCGGAACAGTCCTTGGTGCTTTGCATTATGCCCTCCACTCCTGGCTCTCTCCATACTTTGCAAAAGTTGATTGCAGTTTGCACTGGTGTGTGAAATCCTGAGTCCATAGTGGCTGGGGGGTTGTATGCTTACTCCTCTGCTGGCCAAAGGGGAAAAGGCATTCTTGGGCATTTGCCTTTATCGGGAAGGCCTTGTTTTTCCTAGTGGCTGGTCTGGAAATAACGGGCTTGTTGCCTCTCTCCTGCAGAACCCAGCTCCGACTGGAAAGTCTAGAAGACAGCCACATAATCAAGGGGGAGGACGATGCTCTGTCCGACAAGCATGGCTGCCCAGCCTACGTGAGCCCGGAGATCCTAAACACCACAGGGACCTACTCCGGAAAGGCCGCGGACGTTTGGAGCCTTGGGGTAATGCTCTACACCCTTTTGGTCGGACGATATCCCTTCCATGACTCAGACCCCAGTGCCCTTTTCTCCAAAATCCGACGTGGACAGTTCTGCATTCCCGACCACATTTCCCCCAAAGCCAGGTGCCTCATCCGCAGCCTCCTGAGACGGGAGCCTTCAGAGAGACTCACTGCCCCCGAAATTCTACTCCATCCCTGGTTTGAGTCTGTCTTGGAACCTGGGTACATCGACTCAGAAATGGGAACTTCCGATCAGATCGTTCCAGAGTACCAGGAGGACAGTGACATTAGTTCCTTCTTCTGCTAATCCCAAAACCTCAGAAACCTCATAATTCTCACACATGGCATTTCCATTTCTAAAGATGGACAGACTGTTCGGCGTGGTTTCAACCAAACTCACGACTGCGTCAAAGTCGTCGCTGCTGAATTCAACATGGCGTCTCCTCCAATTTGTCGTGCTTGGTGACTTCATTGATTTGAGCAGCAAACCCTCTGACTGGCTGCCCTGCAGAGTTGCTTCCCTTCTTAACCAGCCATCGCCAACTAGCTGTTTGTCAGATGCGGGGTTCCCTGTCTTTTATAGGTGGCAAGGAGCATGGACCTCTTCACTGTATGATCAAGGGAAATAAACTTGAACTTTCTAAAGGGAGAAGTGAATTGCACAATGGCATTTGGAGCAATAACTGTATTTTTAACAGGGAGACAAACGTCTTTGGGCCAATTAACCTGCTGCCTTCAAATTCCTTTTTGGTAGCTAGACTTTTGCTACCCCGGCTTCTCAGAAGGTTTTTTGTTAACACTCATCCTCTATTCATACATTTACCAATGATTCTGCTCTGTTTTGGGAACAGACCCATTTCAGGAACGCAGGGGCTGCCAAGACCTCAAATGCATTAATGCCTTCTACCTGACCTTGAAACTGCCCCCTTGAGCTATTAGAGCCCTTATCAGCTAACCTTGGAAAAGTATCACAAAAGATTCAAACTCTTGACTATTCTAGAACTCTGAGCTCAAACAGAGAGACTGCAGATTGTTAAATAATTTGATCACTTGGAAAGTTAGCTTTTTTTTTTTTTTTTTGATTCTCCCCAAATATGTTAGCACTTATTCTGTATTTTTACCCCAAGACCATCTCAGGGTGGAGCATTTTGTCTGAGAGGAGACTCCCCACCAGTTCTCCCAACAGCAAATGTAAAACCTCTTTGTGTTTCAGAGAAAGTGAATTTTGGATAGTCTTAGAAGATTTTCAGACCAACTTCAGGAATTACAGTTTAACCCTTCACGGATATGGTCTGTCTCTGGCATCGTACGTGTGTCTGCGGTTTTACATGGTGGGTGGTTTATGGATGCGTCTGCATCATCAGCTTCTGGAGTGAAATAGTAAGCCCTGGGTCTTTAAAGTCATCTAGCCCAACCCCTTTCCTCTGCCACCTCCCAAGGCAGAAATCCCCCCTTCCGGCCTTGGTTGGAAGGCTTCCAGAGATGGGAACTCACTACTCAGAAAAGATAGAGCTTAGCGGAGAAACTGCAACTTGTATTAAAAAACCAATACGGATGAAATGCCAGTAAGTGGCTTGGGCAGTCTTGAAATCAGGTGGTTGAGTAGGTAAACAAAACATCCTGTGTTTCGAGAAGTGGCCCAAGAGCAGGCGGTCATTTTCAAGGGCTTCCCGAGGCAAACTACTAACATGCATCGTGAGAATGCTGTGTATACCTCACGTACTGTGTACTTTGTACAGATGTTTTACCTTTTATACTTAAGTCTGATGTTTTTGTTGTTTTGGCCCTGAGATTTGTTTTGTTGTTGTCCGTGTTTGTCCGAATAACCTGCGTGTCTAAAACCACGTGAAATGTGAATGATCGTTGGCAATTTTACCTTGACCGAATCGTGGGACTCGGAGAGGAGGGAGCACAGAGGCCTCTGCGGCATGAACGCTCTCATGGTTGCTCGACTGTTGTATCTGTGATACGTTATCCGGCTGAGGACTCCGGGTTGGCAGGGGCTTCTGCTGGGAAAGCTAGAAACACTAGATCCTTCCTGTACATGTGTATAGATGTGAACACTGAGACAGATGTCTGACGTGTAGAGAACTTTTAATAAATCTGGTTTCATAAACGGGCTGGTAAATTTCTCTTGAGTCCAATCTGCCTTTGCCTTTTGCAATTTCATGCTTGTGTTGAGCGCTGGGGATGCAAAGGTCTCTGGCTTCGGGCGGGAGTCTCAGGGGAGACAGAAGTAAGCAGATGACTTATCATCATGTATGACCTTTGGTAGATATTTGAACCCATTAACTTCTTTCATTCTAGTGGACAAAATTGTTCAAACATTTTTTTATTTTCCTTTATATTTGGCTCTCGGGGATATCCTTTATTTGTTTTTTAAAGTTTTAATTAAAATTTTTTTTTCCCCCATACAAGCAAACCCTTTTTGCATTCCCTGATAACCTCTGATCTACCTTCTGTCTGCCAATTTGCTATTTCTAGTCATCTAAGTGGTATCATTCACTATTTGTCTTTATGTACCTTGCTTATTTCACAGAACATAATGTTTTCAAGGTCCTTCCACCTTGCAGTCTGTCTCATAAAGGGCAAAATCATTTTGATGGGTGTAACTGCTTGGGTGAAATCAGGTTGATGGGTGCCATGGATTAAATTTAGAGTTAAGAAAAATTTGGAGAGGAGCAGACGTAAATAAGCCTTGAGTTGTAAGAATCCCTCTGGCTCTTTTATCTTTTTTAGATCAGGGACCCTTGAAAATTTGGGTAAAGCTCCCTACATGCCTCAGAAAAATGTACCTATATGCGTCCAACAGAATTTTGCAACCATTTCAGAGATGTGTATGTAATCCTGAAAGCCACTTCTACAATGCCCCAGGCATCTTGGGGCTTCACATTGAGAATCAGTGCCCCAAACCTAATTAAGATGGCCATTTAAAGCATTTCCTCCCCCCACCCCCCCCTTTTTCCTGTAATGGTGAAAATGGAAACCAGAAAAGAAAAACTAAAGCTACATTAATTTGAATCTCAAAGGTAGATAAAGAGAAAAGGTTTTGGTTCAACTAGGTTTATAGCTCCACTATTACATCAAATTTATTCTAAATGAGGTAAGGTAGCATCTGTGCTGCGAAAAAAACAACTTTTTAAAGTGTAACAAATATACAAAAAAATGTACATCTAAGTGGATAGCAAGGTGAATTTTCATCAACTGAACATACTCAGCAGCCAGATCAAAAAAACAAAACATTTCCAGCATCCTATTACCCCATCCTGCCACTTCCTGTCCCCTACCCACCAGGGGCAGAATTTTACCTGTAAATGTGCATATAAAATTAGAATGAGAACAAATTCATCAACTCTGGGCTTAAATGAAGAGATAGAAGTCACAGATGACACAATTGCCCTTTTCCAGGCTTCAGGCTGAGAGCACCCAGGAAGGCAGACCTACGACACCGGATACAGCGCAACTCAAGCCTCATGACCTAGGAAATTAGGAAGAGTAATGGGAAAAGCACATGACAAGCAACACGGGAAGTGGCCAGTTGCTGGGAGTCGGTCTAAAACCATCGCAGGAATAGGGCCCTTAAGCCCCTAAATTCCTGGACCGGGTCCCAGAGCGCACACTGCAGTGTCTCCCTGTTCTGGTGAACTCAGATGGGGTGTAGATAACTCCTGGGGCATAAGAAGGTGAATACTTTAGACTTCAGGGAGCTTTTTAATCTAAGGATTTCAAAACACTTTGCAAGCAATTAAGGTTACAACACCCTTTGCACTGTTGTACGCACTAAGGATAGAGAAATGTGGGTCAGGACTGGCCGAGAGGGCATGTGATGCCACAAATCCATAAATTTAATCTCGTCTAAGGTTGGAACATACCTGGGGCAATCACAGCATTGTAGAAGATTGGAATGAGTGCTGGCAGCACTGGCTAGAAAGCTAATTACCATTTCACTTTTATTTTTCCCTTGTACCCTCAATATACTTCTCATTTCAGGACATCATTCAAGTCACATTTCAGTAACCTCTTTCATTCATATGATATCTTCTAGAACTTCCACTCATTCTCTCCTCTATTTTTCCTTTCTTATTCACATCAGTAGAGTGAAATAGACAAGTCAAATATTTGCCCTTTCTTATAGATGAGAAAACCAAGCTTCCAGCGTCTTCCAGTAGTTATCCAGGAGTAAGTACATCAGAACTGGAATGTGAATTCGGGTCTTCTGACTCCACGTCAAACATTGTTACTGTGCGTGCAATCTGTCACACAAAATCTTTTGGTGAGAATGATGATTGGAGAGGGTGGTTCAAAACATGCAAATACGGAGTGTTTAGTTCCATTAGTGTCTTCAAAACCACCCAGTACATCAGTCATAAAGTGGGGAGCATTACTGAAGATGAGAGATCCGCTATTCATTCAACAAACATTGACTGGGCACCCATTGTGTGCCAGGTCCTGTGACAGACCCTTGGGAAACATAAATGACCAAGGCTCAGTCCTAGCCAACTGGACAGAAAGCTCTGTGAGGGCAGGGACCATGATGGTCTTGTTCTCCCTGATTCCCTAGCACCTACAAGGAAGGTGTCCAACGCCAACACAAAACAGATGGATGGGTGGGTGGGCGAATGGAAGGCTTAGAGCCTACTGGGCTTCTGAGTCAGAAAGCCAAGAGACTGGAAGTCACCTGGCTGGAGTATCATCCTAGCTCTGAAGCCATCCTCCCATTTGACCTTCAACAAGCCCCTCTGCCACCCTGGCTCTTAGTTGGCTCATCTTTAAACAGGAATGATGATTTGCACCTCTCTGATCTCTTCTGCTGCCATTCTGTGATTCTGTGGAAAAGGGGTCTTATATGTTCTTTGCCAGGGGGGCGCTGTAGGAATAGCTTCCTGCTTCCCTGTAAAACTAGCTATAGGCAACATGATTAGGTTTCTCTCCTAATTTCGTTCTGGATGAGGAGATGCATTGTAGCAAAGGAGGTGATGGAACTGGCTTTCGACATGGCTTTGGCTGGGAAAGGAAGAGCAAATGTTTACTTAATCACCACCACTCCCCACCCCACCCCCCAAATAAAAGAGGAGCAGGATCCCATTACCAGCCTGAGAACTGCCCACCATCAGTTGGCCCTTTAATGTCCCCCATTGCGGGTCACGCCTTCATGATTCCCGATTGAGGTAGGAGAGGAGAAAGATGCAACCAAATATTACAGCTCAGTCCTGCTAGGTATTCTATAGACCTCACGCCATTTTGTCTTCTCAGCAATCCTGTAAGGTGGGCTATTCATCTCATTTTACAGATGAAGATGCTGAGGACCAGAGGCTGAATAGTTTGCCGAAGGTTGGTAGGCAGCCTGGACTCTTAACTCCACGTGCCCTCTCTTTTCTGCCCTATGTGCTCCACGTTGGGTCTGGGGTGCCAGGGCCAGCAAAACGACGTCCTTATTTCTGGAGCAGCCATTTGGCTGGAGGATTTTTTTTTTGCCAGTGGATGTACAGTGTGTGGTACCTGGGACAATCCTGGGTACAGCCTATGGATTCTACCACCTGAGATTTATTGAGTGAGTGCTCATGATGTACTAAGAGCCGTGCTAAGTGTTTCACACGAACTAGCAAATGATTACCTCATGGCACCCCTGTGAGGTGGTACTCTTATCACCCCTCTTTTACAGATGAAGAGACTGATGCTCAGAGAAGGTAGGTGATTTGCCCAAGTCACACAGCACAGCAATCATTTGGTAATTCACACACCCCGAGCCCTTAGCTGTGGAGCCTTACTGCTCCTCTTTTTACGGCTGGAAGGGGTCTTTGAAAATGATCTAGTCCTAAATGCTATCTGATATCCTGGAACAGAAAACGGACATTAGTGGGAAAATTAATTAAATCTGGATGAAGACTGGGGTTTGGTTAGCAATAATGTACCAAAGTTAGTTTCTTAGTTGTGATAAATGTACAATGTCAACCTAAAATGCTAACATTAGAGGAAACACCATCTGGAACTGGGTAAGAGATATATGGAGACTCTGTAGTATCTTTACAAATTTTCTGTAAATCGAAAATTATTCCAAAATAACAGCTTATTTGAAAATATATATATTTTGTCCACACTTGCCCAGTTCACCGCCAGGGAAAACCAAGGCTGAAATGGAGGAAGCAGTAGCCAATTAGCAGCAAGCTTGTGCTTGAGCCTGCTCCCCCAGGCCCTCTAGCTTCCTGGGCGCCAGCTGGTGTGTTGTAAGTGACCTTCTGGAATGCGGCTAGTATCTAGTGCCGAATGAGGTGAGTGAGGGGAGGTTCCACGGAATGTGTCAGAAACTTTTCTTGACATACACACATGGCATTTTGAAAACTCAGCTCACAGGCCTGACCTTTGGATCAGTTATTGGATGAATGTCTCCTCGTCTAGTTACCCACTGGTCAGCCACAGCCACCTTGAGCCCTGGGCTGTCAGTCATGAATTTTAACCCCTCGCCTCATTACCTAGAAGGCATGGGGAGCAAGTCAGGGAAAATGTTCGGATGAGGAGGGCCAGGCATCGGTGTGAAGAGGAAGGGATTTAGGGGTCAAAGCTCAAGGGCACTCCAAACGGATTTCTTGTCCAAGCGGGTTGTTCTGCCTCTGTGGGTGGTGTAGACATCACAGAACCTGCTCCCTGCGTTCTCCAGGAGGGCTCCATGCTCCATTCTCTGGGTTGGGACAGGGCCACAGAACCCAGGAGCCCAGAGCACCCTCCCCGCCATTTTACAGATGGGGAAAGCAAGGCAGAGAGAGGGGAAAAAACTGCCAATTCACAGCAGGGCTCATTTTGTGTTTGGAATTTTCCTCCTCCATAGCTGGAGCTTGAATTGGTTTCCGAGTTCCTGCCGGTCGGTGTCTTTTTCACTTCTACAACGGGGGAGTGATTTTGTGGATGATGTTTCACGGACAGACCAGACACACTGCTGGACAGCCAGTGCCTATAATGAGCACAGAAGATTAATAATTAGAATAATAATAATGGCAGGATGCCATCTGTGTTGAGTGTTTACTATTTGCCCAAGCACTGCCTTAAGCACTTTATGAGCACTGTCCCGGGTAGTTCTCAAGGCGGTGCCCAGTGAGGAAGGTACTCTTCATTTGCCCCATTTTACAGGTGAGTAAACGGAGGCCCAGAGAGGTTAAGTAACCTGTTCCAGATCACACAGCTAGTAAATGGGATCTGAACACACTCTTAGCATGTGGCATGCAACCCCACATCGGCACGCTTTCACCTTTGACATTTCCTCCCACATACCAAAGTAGTGCCATGTCGGTCTATCTGTACGGAGCTCCTGACCTCTCCTGGGAGAAAACGCTTTATGTCTGTCACCTCTCAGAGCTGGCAGTAAAGAGAAAAGAGCCTGAACTTCAGGGTTAGAGAGACATGACATCATATCCCAACTAGCTAACCAGCTATGTAATTCAAACAAGTCGCATGACCTCTCTGTGCCTCAATGGCTCCATCCGTGAAATGGCAGTAACATCGACCCCCTTTGGCTGCGGCTGCAAGGACTACGTGAAGCAATGCGAGCTGAGTGCCTAGAGCCCATGCGCAGAGCAGGCTCCACATTCTGTGGAAAGAACCCAGCCTGGGATCCCAGTCTAGTTCCTTATTTGCTCTGGGACCTTCAGCAAGTTGCAAATCCTTTCTCACCCCTAATATCCTCATTCATAAAATGGGTTCATGATAGTAAGTGCAGGGCAGGAGGCAGGGTGAGCAATTAGCTCAGGGCCTGGCTGGGAGGGGAGCTCAGTGGGGACAGGAGTCAGGGATCAGTGTCCTACTGTTACTTTTATGCCTGTCCCCCTCCCTCTTTTGACCTCCCTGCTCTTCCCCTCTGGCTGGCAGGCCTGTGGGGACTGCTTGGGGGTGGGGAGTAGGGGTGAGCCAGTGCAGGAGCAGGGCAGTGGGCGGGGGTAGGGGTGCGGGGAAGTGTATCTGAGGGCATAGGGAGTGGGTAGCCAGCCTTCCTGTCACCTGCGGCCCGGGGCTGAGCTTGGCCCCACTGGTGTCTGTCAGGTGAGCAGCCAGTGGTCTGGCTTCTCTAACCGTTTCCAGCTGACCATCTCCTCCAGGGTCTCAGAAACTACCTCCACCCTGCCATCCCCACCCCCCATTCCAGGGAGGAGAGGCTTGAAACTACCATCTCACAGATGCTACTTTACCCTCACTGGGCAGAGGCCTTACTGGGTTCACACAAAAGCAGGGATTGAAAACAATCAACAAATGGCCAGTGTCTGCTGAAGCAGGGCAGGGTGGTGGAGTGGTTAGTGTGAGGGCCCCGGAGGCACAGGGGCCGGGGTTTGAAGTGTGGCCCCAGCACTTCCCCAGCAAGGGAGGCTGGGCAAGTTCCCTACCCCCTCAGCCTTATCTGTGAGATGGCCTGAGTAAGAACTCCACCTCCCCAGATGTTCACGCAGTTTGAATATCATGCCTGTGCAGTATTTCCCACAATGCTTGACAGATACAAAATGCTCAACGAATGTTGGCTATCAATAACGGGGGTAAAAGATCAAAATCAAGCCAGCCCAGGAAAAATTGCCCAACAGTGCTCTTCTCATAGAGGTGGGGGATGGGGTGGGGGATCTTGTTAAAAGCAGATTCTCTTCTTTAGAGCTGGGGGAAGGCCCAAGACTGCATTTCCAACCAGTTACCGGGTAATGTCAATGGTACTGGCCCAGGGGCCACCATTAGAGCAGGGTGGGGTTGCCACCCATTTGCAAACAGAGACCAGTTAAGTCTCAGTGAAGATGACCTAATTCCTGAAAATGGGTATATTCTGTGTAGACCTGGGATGAGGGGAGTGGAGAGGAACAGGCATTGTTGAGTAGCTGCTTGGCATTGGGTTTGTTGAATGAATTATCTCTTGGAATTCTTACAGCATCTCATCCCTGTTGGAACCAAGACCGGATGTTAAGTGACTTGTTCAAGTCATGCAGCTAGAAAAGGGCAGGGCTGGAATGTGGACAAAGGTCTCCCTGACTCCAGTCCCATCCCCTTCCTCTGTGCCTCAGGCAATGGCAGGAGCCTGAGGACACAGCGTAACCTAGCAGACAAGCCGCCTCCACAGACAAGCCGCCTCCACTCTCTGGACCTGATTCCCCCGCCGGCACTTTGGGTGTGTACATAAATGACCGCTGGGCTCCCTCCCGCCACTCCTTGGAAGAGTTTATCGGTCTGGTCCACGTGTTCTCCACTCTTACTCAGCATTCTTTTGGCTGTGGCCCTGCGCTGCTTCCTAATTTGGCCCTGATGTTCTTCTGCTTGGAGACATATCAATTTCACCCTGTCAAGTTAGAAACCCCAGCAGAACTGCTGGATGCGGTCATCTCCCCAACAGCAGGCCAAGCTGCAGAGTGGTGACCAGAATAAACCCAGCGCCTGGGCCAGAGGGAATATTCTCCTACCCCCACCCCCCCCAGATGGGCCTTTCAGTGTCCCTGCTGGTGGAGAAGGCTACTTGCGGCAACTCAACGTCATGTGAGATCCAGTTGCACCTGGAGCCTGTTCTTCATCTCAACCCCACAGGGCCTTAATGCTAGAGGAAAAGGGATTGGTTTGAATCCACAGGTGGAGAGGCAGGGCTGACCTTCTGCAGGTGGGTCCACATGCACTTCTTGGGCTCATGGAACCAGAGGAAGTGAGAAACAGGTGGGATTTCAGAAAAACATGTTGTCTATTAGCATGGGCTCTGGAAAGTGTTCAGAGCCAAATTCTCTGGGTTCAAATCCCATCTCTGCCACTTTCTAGTATATGATCTCAGGCAAGTTATTTGAGCTTCCTGGGCCTTAATTTCTTGGGGCAAAGGGAGCTAAGGGAGGTAGCTGTCTCATAGGATTGTGGTGGGAATTAAATGAGCTAATACATTGTCTGGCACACGGAGAGCCCTCAATGCATGCCAGCCAGCTCCAGGAACATGAACTTCATGAGAGCAGGGGCTCGTCTGTTTTGCTTATTA
>PVKH010045015.1:0-10542 GCA_004027955.1 Chaetophractus vellerosus | reverse complement strand
AGATGGGGAGATTTTCCAGGTGGATCCAATGTAACACCAAAGGGAGGCAGGTGGGTTGGAATCAGAGGAGAAGGGGTGACAGTGGAAGCAGGTTAGAAACGTGAAGATGCTGCACCGCTGGCTTTGAAGATGGAGGAAGGGCACGGGAGCCCAGAATACAGGTGACCCCTAGATGCTGGGAAAGGCCAGGGAACGGATTCTTTCCTAGCACCTCCAGCAGGAATGCAGCCCTGCCAACACTTTAATTTTAGCCAAGTTAAACCGATTTTGGACTTTTGACCTCTAGAACTGTAAGATAATAAATTTGCATTGTTTTAAGCCACCCAGTTTGTGGTGTGTTAGAGCAGTGGTGGGAAACTAATACAATGGTATACTGTCATGTAATTCTACATTGCAGTAAAGGATTAATCCAAAAGAAAAACACCTTTGCCCAGCACTGATTTGTTAATTCTAGCAGTTCCATAGACTGCTGCATTTGGGCCTTCAAGGAATATGTAGCAAAAGTGAATTTTTAATTAATTTATTAATTTTATTTTATTAATTTTTATTTAAAAGTGATTCACTCAGGAGAAATAATCATGTTTCAGAGGAGAGAGCTGCCTGGGATTCATTTTAAAGATGGGATCAGGGTAGGGAGTGGGTTGGCATTAAATCTTGGTTTTATACCATTTGTAATGAACAGACAGTGGTGTTCGAGAGAGGAAGTTACTAGAATATTCCAGTATAGGACATTCTAGAGTAGAGTTGAACAGTCTATACTAGAGTCAACCCCTATCTGTGACTCAGTCTTCACACAGTCCGTGTGTCAGACTGGGTTGAAAAACTCCAACATAGCAAGCCAAGGAAAATCATCTCAATTTTAAGCTGCAACCCAGTTCCCAAGGACGGCAGTCCCAATGAATTGCAGAGTTAACTTATGCTCTAGTTCAATCATGCTCTCAAGATCTTTTTGCCTCATTTTGAACACATCTTTACCCTTCTCACCTGACTGCCACATGATTTCATAACTTACCCATGCTTTTAAGTTGTTTTTTTTCTTGAGGAAAGAAGTTTGCCAGAGGTACAACCTAGTCGTCTCAGACTGATCTAAAGAGCATACCAAATTGGTGACTTGAAGACCGAGCCCTGAGTAATTGATTTAATCCCCCCAAAAACTGACCAGATTCAGTCCTAATGAAAAAGGGGGTAAGGGGAATTAATCCACAAGCCACAAGATTAGTGATCAATTTGCTCTGTTAGAAACAATCACAAACTACCAATCTGTAGCACATAGACATAAAAAAAAACCTCAATTTATAGATTATAAATTATCCCACCTACGAGAGCGCCCAATGCCTGGTAGACCCTCAATCAAAATGGGTTGGTCTTTTTACAAAATCCTTTTCCAAAGGGCAGTGACTCACAACTTGACAAAACAGGCATAGGTCCACTAGACAACATCCGAGAGTGTGCTGGTGTTACACGCATGTAGTTAAATATGTACTGAGTCCCTATGACACGTTGAGTGAGGACTCTATGGAGAACAGGACCCATTGTGAGACTCACTCTGCCCCTTCATCTCCCCTCTTCATCCTCCTAAAACTTGCAAATGTTAAGAACCCTCCCTCACAGTTCACCTCCTCTGCAAATCCCTCCATGTGTGCGACAGTTTCTCAGTCATTTGCAACGAGGTGCAAAGTCCACGGACACTCACAGAGAGCCTCCCACCCGCTTAAGGGAGTGGGGTGAGGCTGGGCCGCTTCTCCTGCTGTCAGGAGGCCATTTCCAAACGCTGGCTTGCACGGCCCCATCTGCTCATCTTTGCTGCTGCCCCTGCCACAGGATTCCAAGAAGAGATCCAGTCGGTGGTCATATGTGGATTTGCCCGGGGTTGGAAGAGGTTCTGGGCAAGTGGAAGACAGCCTGGTTTCAGGAATGTCTTCCAGACTGTAGTTATTAGGGCTTTCAGATTCAGAAAAGGGGGGAAGGAAAAAAAAAAATAACTAGGTTGGGGTAGGTGGGGATTGGATGGGATGTGTTCAAGACCAGCTTTAAAACATTCTGCCTTTTATTTTTTTGAAACAACTTACTTTGTAATCATTGCCTTGGCGTCTGGCCCTCTCTCATTTAACCTCAGCTGCCTGACTTTAAATTCATGGAACAGATTTTCACTGCCTTGGACTCCAAGCAGTTGGCTGGCGGAGTGTTCTTGGATGTTACCAAAAAAAGGCATTTGATACCATTAATCATATTGCCATATGTAATAAATTGGCTGCCTATGGTACATCGCCTAAAATTGTCACATGGTTCCAATCAGAGCTCTGCCAACTGAAAGTGGTTATTGGAAACTCTGACTCTCGCTTTCAAGCACGCCTTTTCCATGTTCCTCTGGCCCATCCTGCTTGCGCCGCACTTTAATGACCTGCTGGCTCAACGTCTGCACAAAGGCCAAGCCTTACAACAAGGCACATGTGCGGGGGTGCTGCTATACATAAGTAATAGCCTGTGTGCTATCAGAGTCACGTCATTACAGTCAGCCTTTGACAGCCAGGCAGGGACTCCAAGGCTAATCCGATACATCACTTAATTTGCGGTTTTGCGTCTGCCTCCACCCAGATTCTTTTTAGACCTGTGCCCCTCCCCCAAACATGTCTATATTGAATTTCGCGGAGCAATGTCCTGCGAAGAGAATGCCGGTGCCTGTACTCCTTCCGCCCCATGAGGCGTGCCTGCCATCGTTCAGTGGCAAAGCTCCAACTCTATTCGAAGACAGCTGATTTCAGCAAGTGAGGAAGAGGAGGAGGCCGAGGAGGGGAAGGTGTTGAAAGTATAGCCTCACCAGAGGTGCCTGGCTTTAGTAGGTTTCATTTGTGCCTTTTTAGGTTTGGGTTCCTTTGTTGTTGTTGTGTCTTCCTTTTTCTTCCTCTCTTTTTTATTTTTTCCCCTCTAGCAGGGTCAGGTAAATCTGGAGAAAATAAGAATGAACTAAACCTTTTGCCCCAAATCAGGTCGTTGTTTTATTTTGAAACTTTGAAAGGCTTTTATGAAATGTTTCAGAATTTGCTTCCATTTTATGTGAAATGGAGGGCACCGGGTGCATTTTTAAAAATGAATTCTTTGCCCCTTTCTCGGCATCTGCATGTGTGTGAAAGTACGTGCACCGGTATCTTTTGTGCACATCTGCACATCCAGAGTCCAGCTGGGACCAGGTACTGAAATCCTGAAATACAGTTGTTGTCTCATTTCCAACAGGAAATCTTAGTCACCCCCTGTCCCTGACCAGCCTGGGGAAAAAAGTTCAATTCTCATGAAATGTGCAGCCTGATATTTGCAGGCCCAGGAGGTTCAGGCAGTTTGGGGAAGGCTCACAGAAACTTCCCTGCCACCATCTGAAAACCATAAATAAGGCCATTGGGGAGAAAAAAAAAAGGTCCCTCCTTTTTTCACACCACATCTACATCTTTTATCTTTCATGAGACATTGTTTGGTGGAGTAGAAGAGGATTTGGAGAGAACCCGAGCAAAAATTTAAAAGATGGCCTGAAAAATAAGAGCGCTGGGAGAAAAACAGAATCCTGGTGGACTCATCCTCACAGCAACCCAATCAAAGGACCCAGGTCACCGTGAGAAAAGGAAGGTCTGGCCTCCCTGCTTCTCTGGAGAAGTGCTCTTAAGATCAAGACCTGGGCTCTGTCGATAGCAATCTTTTCCCATATAGGTGGTACAGTGCAAATATAACACGTTTGACCTTTGGTTCCCAGAAAAACAAATAATAAAAGTGAACTAAATAGCAAGTTCTGAAAAGAGTTGGAGGTTACTTGCATATTCCCCGAATTTGGCAGTTCTCTGCAGACACATAAAAATGCAGTAATACACCCCAGTGTGCAAAGTATTCCCCGCCCCCCCATTGGCTATAGTGAAAAGTTCAAGTCTAAATATTCATCATTTGTATGTTTGGCTGCTTTGTTACAGAATTCTGATTTGAGAATGCAAAATGACTGCATTTATGTATCAATCAGTTTGTGTTTTGAACTAAGTAGGTTCCCAGTGCAGAGGCCAAGATATGCCTACACCGAATTTATCAGGTTTGGTGCATTAGGTGCCACACTTTTGAAGAACTCAAAGTTCTTGCAAACACTTTTCCCTTCCCCTCATTTAATCAATATTTATTGAGCATGTGGTGAAATCAGGAGTAGGGAATAGAGAAGCAATCTCTGCCCTCCAACATTCAAACACACACACACACACACACACGTCTATACTATAATCTTATGTGCTATGTGTGTTTCATATTTTTCATAAAACTCCTTTAAATTTCTATTTTGTTTTTTTAATCTATTGTACTATAGGTGCTATGGGCCCATTCTGACACATGTTGAGGTTGTTTGCATCCATGGCTGGTGAGCTACCCTTGTGCTAAAGGAACCATTCTGGTTTTGTTATACACGTGATGGGAGGAAAAAGGGGCACACACTGAAAAAAAGAAACAACAAAATATGACCAAAAAGGATAAGATGAGAAAGCTTCTAAATGAGGACAATTAGGGGGAACATTGGTGATGTATGTAGTTGACTCTGACCTTTAATTCCCTCAAATTGTATGGTGAAGTCGTTGCAAGGGAGCCAGAGAGAATGGCGCAGCCTTTTGGTGGATTCAGGTGTAAGTTGGGCAGGCAAGCTTAGAGGGTCATTTTAAGTGGCTGGGTGTGCCAACCACTTATTACCAGGATAGAGCAAAACCGCGGGCAGCTAAGGAAAATCACTCTGCTGAACCTTCAGTGCCAAAAGTTCACTCCAACATAAAACTCAGGAAGAACTAAAAAGGAGAAACTTAATAAAGCGGTGGTCAGCAAATGTGTTCTGTAAAGGACAGGGCAGTAAATATGTTAGGCTTTGTCAACCACACACACAATGTTGTGTGTGTTTTACAGCCTCTCAAAAAAAGGGACAAACCATTCTCAGCTCCAGAGCCCTACAAAAACAAGCCATGGGCTGGGTTTAGCTTTCAGACCAGATTGCCTGTTGGTGGTGGGTAGACCCTGTAAAGTTCCATTTAACCAACATTTATTGTGCACTTATTATATGGCAGGCACTGTGCTAAGAGTGGAGCTATCTAGAAATATCAGGATAAATGGTGTGGCCCTGTTGTCAGGAAGTCCGTAATTGGAAATGCTCTAGCAATACAGCAGGGTGTGGATTAAGCTGTAACTAAAAACGCTAACAGTTACTGTAGAAGATACCAAATGGCACCTCCATCCAATTAACTTCTCATCTTAATCATGGCTTAATCATCTTGGTGTCTCTGTCACCTAGCGCATACAAGGATCTCAATAAATGTGTGTTAAAAAACACACCACATTTTTAACCTGAGATTTTGTTCTCTTTAAAGATTTGTTACGTAAAGTTTTTAACTATAATGCTTTGTGATATTGTTCCATAAAGCATGTGTGCTTGTATAGTGTCTTTACTAAAGCATTTTTTTTCCTAAATTGTGCCTTCAACTAGTGAATCCTTTACTTATCCCATATCTTGTGTCACTAGAATAATACATACACTTACATTATAATGTACATATATACAGATATAGGTAAAATTCACAGGTTTCCTAAATTGCAAAGTCAATGTTTTTGTACCAGTTCCAAGCTTTCTATTCATTTAAGAAAGCAAAACCTATCATGTAATATATTTTTTACCAGACTGTATAAGTGCAAAAGTATACATTGTTCCTTAAAAAACAGAATCATCATTCACAGATGTAGATGTGGACTTGTGCCAAGATGGGACGGAGGTTTTATGTTCACTTGAGGACAGGTGCTTCACTTACCCCTTCCTTCTCTGATGTTCTTCCTCTCTTTATGTGGATCCATAATGACAGGTATCATTTTCCTTCTGTCTGGTAAATTACTTTTACATTTCTTGTGGGGCAGTTTTTGTTTGCCTGAGAAAGTCTTTCACCTTTCAAAGTCCTTCACCTTTGAAGGATAATTTCACTGGACATAGAATTCTAGATTGGTGTCTTAGTTTCCTGGCTGCTAAAACAAATACCATGTAATGGTTTGGCATAAACAACAGGACTTTAATGGCTCACAGTTTTGAAGCTAGGAGAAGACCAAAATCAGCAAAGTGATGCTTCCTCCCCAAACACTGTGGCATTCTGGGGTTGGCTGCCAGAGATCCTTGGTCCTTGGCTTTTCTGTTACATGGCAATGCACATGGCAGCATCTTCTTTTTTTTTTCAGATGCCAATGTCTGTCATTAATTTTGGAAATTTCTCAGCCATTATTACTTCAAATATTTTTCTGTTCTGTTCTCTTTCTTCTTTGGTATGTTATAATTCTTAAAAGTGTACAGTTCTTGGAAAGTCTGTTCTTTTTTTTTTCAGCCTCTTTTCTCTTTGCATTTCAGTTTTGGAAGTTTCTATTGACATATCTTCAAGCTCGCTGATTCCTTTCTCAGCTGTGTCACTTCTAATGAGACCATTGAAAGCATTCTTCATTTCTGTTACAATGTTGTTTTAATTTCTAGCATTTCCTTTTGATTTCCATCTCTCTGCTTACATTACCTGTCTTAATTTGTCAGGCTGCTATGAAAAATACCACACAATGGGTTGGATTAACCAACAGGAATTTATTGATTCATGGTTTCATATGCCAGAGGCTCCAAATCAAAGTGTTAGCAAGACAATGCTTTCTCCCAAAAGTCTGTAGCATTCTAGCATTGGATTTCTACACTCCTTGGAGTTCCTTGGCTTGCAATTTGCCTCCCATCACATGGTGATCTTTCCCAGTTTCCACTGACTTCTGACTCCTAGCTCCTTCCTGTGGCTTTCTCTGACTCCTGGCTTCTGGTTTCTTCTCTTTATTAGTCCTCCAATAATATGGATTAAGGCCTAGCCTCTTTTAGTTGGGCCACACTTTAACTAAAAATAGCATCTCCAAAAGGTGCTAAACACACACGAGTTCACACCCACAGGAATGTGGACTATGATTAGAACATGTCTTTCTCTGGGATAACATAATTTAGACTACCACAATTACCCATTTGTTCTCATAAGTGGTCTTTTTCCATTGGAACCCTTACCATATTAATCATAGTTATTTAAATTTCCTGATAATTCTCACATTTGTGCCATATCTGAATACAATTCTGATGATTGCCTTGTTTTCTCAGACTAGGCTTTTTTTTTTCTTTTTTTTCCTTGTAATTTCTTGTTGGAAGCCAGTCATGTTGTATCAGATAATAGGAACTAAGGCAAATAGGTCTTTAGTGTAAGGATTTACACTTAAATCTGGCTAGGAGTTGGGTTGTGTTTAATGTTTGTTATAGCTCTAGGTTCAAGAACTTCAAATTCCTCTAGTACCCTCCTTTTTGTTTCCCCTCTTGGCTTTGGGCTTCCCTATATGCTCCTCCTTAGAGAATTTGTGCCTTACAGCTTTTTCAGCTGGAACCAACTATATTACTCTATTGGAGCCCTGTTGGTAAGGTGTTAAAGTATGAGGAAGGGGAGTATTCTATAATCTTCTAATTAAATCTCAGTGTTTTAGTAGGTTTGAGACTTGAGGCTGTGACCTTCACAAGTGTTTCTCCAGTACTATTGCTTTTTTTCCCCTCTGTTCCCAACTCTCTTCCTTCGGTACAGCACTTTCAACCTGTTTCCTTAATCCCCTGACCTCCATTGACTATATTTTCCCCCAACTTCGGTGAGACTGGAAGACTAGAGGAGACTGGGGTGAGACAAATGCCTTTTCTCCAACTGGGATAAGGCTCTGGTAAAGTTTTTCTCCCTGAAGAATGGTAAGCCTTGTTATGGAGAAGGCTCTAGGTGTATTTCACAACAATTACTCTTTTCCTCCTGCCAGAGCCAGGAGGGGATGTTTCTTAGATCTTAACAATGAGAAACTGGTGGGATGGTTAGGACTAGTGCAGGGAGTTTTTACTCTCCTGCTAGTCCATATTCAGCCTCCAGCAATTTGTAAAAATTACCATTTAAGTGTCCAGCAGTCTCTGCTTTAGGTTAGCAGATCTCAGTTGTGTCTCTCTGGATGAGCTTCTCTCTCCAGATTTCTAGGTAAAGATTTTTTCCACAGCCTCAGTTCTCAGAAATGTTGAGAAAAAGCCACTGATTTTCAGTTTGCCCAGCTTTTTGTTGTTGTTGTAAGATTAGAGCGACAACTTCCAAGTTCTTTACATACCAGATCTTAAACAGGAAATAAAGTATTTCAATGTGATTAAAGTAGAAAATACATTCTCAAATCAGTTTCAAAGTTTAACCTTTCTGTGATGACTATAGACTATGACAGAAGAACCAGTGCCACCAATTGGCAGCTTGCTCTAATTGCAGGAAACTATCTAAGAGGCCAGCAACTATAGGGCCAAAACACCATAGAGTAATAACAAAGTTTTTATGCATTTTATGTACCTACCATCACACAAAAGAGGATTTAGTGATATGAGTTAAAGTGATTTCCACTCCTACGTATACTTAGTCAAAAGATTTCATATACCCAGAAAACACAGCTACCTCATCGTTAAGCACTAACTATGTGCTAGAATTACTGAGCATTCATAAAAAACATGATTTGTGAGGTCAAGGTACTAGAACACTAGACAAAAAAGATATATATAAAAAGATGAAATCACAAAGGTTTATACCAAAAAATGAATTTTCATATACTGCTAGAGGTTGTAAGTTGATTCAACAGTATATGTAAAAATTTAAGTACTTATATGGAAAATTTATTGATGTCTCATGTTATAATTAAACATTAATTTAAAATGAATAATTCAAAGCAGTATATTAGGTGTCGAATGGTGGTGGCAATAATTGCTGCAGGAGGTCAAAGAAGTCATGTACTATATTTAGGCAGGTACTTGTCACCACCCCCATTTAGGCTGCAGGCACCAAAACATACTCTTGCAACATTACGTAGTACTATTACAGTTTCAGCTAAGCCCTTTCTCCCAAACACATCTCATGTTACGAAATGAGGTATGATATCACCAAGACAGATTTGCAGAAGAAAGTTATTAAATTATTTTGTGATCTTTTGCTGATTCTCACCTTCAGCTGAGAAAAGTTGAAAAGGCTAGGGGAAAAATGGTGATTAAGAGTCCTAACCTTCCTACCAAAAGGAAGGTGTGAAGGGTACTTGCCTCAACTCAATCCTAGGAAAAGGGACTTTAATGGACCATCATCACCCATGAACTTAATCTATTGCTCCAAATAGTCGGGGACCCATTGTCATGATGCCTTCCTGATAGCTGGAAAATCTAAAGGTCAGCGACTGAAGGCTAGTGCCCTGTCAGCAAGCAGAGTGAAGAGAGGTGGTCCTGCTGAGAACCCCCGCTGTGCTCCCAGAATCTGAGGGCTCAAAAGATGTATAGACCAAATATGGCCTACGCCAGGGACTGCCAGCATGAGGACACTAGAGTCTCCCAAGGGGGTTGCCTGGGAGGCTGAAGTGACACCAACAGGGAGTGAATCATGGCGTTCCAGCGGTTAAAGAAAGAACCAAAAGCAAACTAAGAGAAATGTGTTCCCCACATCAGGAGAACTGGGGCAGGCTCTTAAGATCACCCAAAAATGCCCCCGGAGAGAAAGAGAGTTTAAAACACTACCAAGCCCAGGGAGTGCCCATGTCACCTCCTAACAGTACAGGTCCCACCTCAGGGCCTTTGCACTTGCTGTTGCCCCTGCCTGGGATGCCCCTCCACCAGGTGTCTGTTGGTTAGCAACCCCATTTCTTTTAGGGCTTTAATCAAAAGTCATCTTCTCTGTGAGGCTTTTCTGACTACCCTGTAGTCAGGGGGATTTTATATCCCCCTTTCCTGCTTTATTTTTCTCCTGAGGATTTATTCTTATCTAACATACTAAATTGGGACTTTATGTCTTGTTTCATTGGTTTTCCCCTCCACTAGATCATAAGCTCCACAATTGCTTGTATGTTTGTATGTTTGTCTATTTTGCTCATGACCACATCTCTAGGTCCTAGAATAATGCCTGGCATACAGTAGACATTCAAAAATATTCATGGAATGAATGCATAGATCAGTGAACAAACTGGCGGAGTCTGAGGGAGACAAAAGTAAATGGCTTTCTGATTATGTCCCATGAGTCCTCCTCATTCAACATGCCAATTACACTAGTGCTTAGAATGTTGTATTACACATGAATCAAAAATATAGTAGTCAGGGAGACTTCTTGTAGGAGCTGGAGTTTGAGCTGGGTCTTAAAGGATTGATAGGAATTAGAGAAACAAAAAAGGGCATTGGAACAAAAGTGAAGAGCCGAGAAGTCCATGAGGTACTCACAGAACTTTGCGGAGATTCGGGAGGATTCTGTAGAGGAAGGAACCCTAGAGGGAGATTGAGGGTGTGCAGACGCTATGACAGTGGTCTTGATGCTGTTCTGAAACCTGTAGATGGAACCAGCCTTCACTCACAGCTGTGAGTGGGCTTCCAGGTAACAGAACAAGTCTGGGATAAATGAGCCAAGGCTGAGGGTTGGAAGTTTAAGGACCAGTTGGAGGCTGCCAGTGTGGGGTTGTCTGAAGCCCAAGGAAGGG
>PVKH010045014.1:0-10543 GCA_004027955.1 Chaetophractus vellerosus | reverse complement strand
GGGGAGAAGGGGAGATATGTAATAAAATAAATAAATCTTTAAAAAAAATAAAAAATAAAAAAAAATAAAATCTGTAAAAACAAATAAACAAACAAAAACGCATGCTTACCTATTTAGCTAATAATGTTTATTCTTAGTAAAAATATGATTATTTTTGAATATACATAAGTAATCCTTTCTGCATTTCACTTGAGAATCCTGCCTGGGATAAAAAATATCAAATTCACTGATATGTAGTTTGGGGAATATACTTTTTATCTTGTTTTGCCCATTAAATTATAAAATAATTATAAAATAACGAAATCCACTGCAGAGTTTTGCTTGTGACTAACCGAAAGATCAACACACATACATAGACATGGGTGCAGAAACTTACAAGCACGTACTGAACTTGTAATGCAAGAATATTAATCAGAAACCAAAGCATTGTCATCTTGCTAGGAAAAATAAAAATAAAATGATTCATTAACCACTCATCTCAAAGGTGTTTACATATCTTGCTTTGAGATTAGGTACAATGAATTTCATTTATTTTTAAGGTTGTTCTATTGCTCTGAATTCTACAAATTTGTTTGAATTATTAGCTTATATGTAGATTAATTTGAGGGAATAGGAAAACAATTGATAACAGTCTGAGGAAATCAACTTATTTTAATCAATGAACTGCAAGTACTTCAAAAACTATTTTGTTATGAGAAAAGGGAAGATTTCTTCTCTCATATTAAAATAAATATATGAGACATTTTTCTTATGGCAAAGGAGTGATACAAGGTAGTGTTATAAATGGCAATACAATCACCCCTTGCATTAATTGACTGCTCATTCTGTGCCAAGCACAATTCTAAGCACTTTACATGTACTAACTTGTTTAATCTTGGTGCAATTCTAAAATGACATTTTGTCACCAATTATATTTCTCAAACAGATAAAAATCCCTAAATATATTGGCCTGACTAAAGCTCATTTTCAGTTTCCTTTAAAAGGACTCTTTCAGTAGCAAGGACAAAAACCTACCTAAAACTAGCTGAAACTAACAAGAAATTTTACTGAAATACAGTTACCCATGAGTCCATGAAGGTGGCTTGACATAGCTCAATCCACACTCAGTCTAGTCTTTTTGTCTAGTTTTTCTCTCCACTCCACCTCTACCTCCATCTTTTAATCTTTTCCTTGGCTGTTATCCATGTAAGCCTGTTGGTTTTCCACTTTATTCCTGAAAAGGGACCCTAACTGGGCTTTATACCCCACCATACATTCTCCTGTGGTAGGAAAGACAAAGAGCTAGGGATTATTGGTCACATCAATTAAATGGAGGGTCATTCCAGAAGAAGAAAGAAGGGCTATCTTAAGAGAAAAGGAGAAAAGGGACACAGGAGAGGCAATAGACAAACAGAAAAACACACAAACAAAAGCTAATATTCACTAAACCTTTTACTTCAATTCACTCACATTAATCTTCTATAAACTCTCACAAAATCTACATTACGGCAAATTTCTATAATCAAGAATCAAACCCATGCTTAATGCTATGTATGAAGGTTGTTTTCTCTCTATTAGAATTACTGGGAGATTAAGTTTTCTCTTCTGCCTCTGCATATTGTTCATCATCATGCTCACTCATTTCTTATGCTGTCATTTATCCTTCTTTAGTCTCCATCCTAGATGAGCCAGATAGCAATGGATGGGGAAAGAGTTGCTCAGAGTCAGGAGGGATTATAGATGCATTTTCTTCCCTTCTTGTCTGCCTCCTCTTCCATCACCTCCTCCTCCTCCTTTTTCTTCTTCTTTTTCCATTTTCTGTATTTTAAGCAAACTCAAATCCTAAGTTCAAAGCATAATGAATGCATATGTTGTGGGCGATGATAAGGAACATGTTGGAATCCTTGGCCTTCAGACTTAGCTGCTGAATTCATGAAGCAGTCAGTAATAATGTTCTCATGGGGAGTCATAGTTCCACTAAATTATGTGTTGATAATCCTTTCCTATATGAGACTTACTTAGTTTAAGATCACATTATCAGATATACTTGAAGTTCCTTTTTTTCAAAATTTCATGAAATATAGTCTGTAAACGAATGCTATAAAGTTAAGTATGACACATAATGTTAGAAATTCATTGCTGGTACAGTCTAACAATGATGTAATTTTTGAGCAATTCAATAGAAGATTATTTATAGTTAATGAGTCTGGTAATTACTCCTTTTAGGAAACACAGATACATATGTTCATTGTCCTCTACTATTCAGACCAGGAAACAATGAAATCAACAACCTTAGCAAGAATCAAAGCCACTCTTCCTTTAAAACTCAAGATGTCCTTGTATCAGTATAGGTTGATAACTTATAGACTGCTCAGAAATTGGTAATTTTTATATTAAAGGATGCAGGATTGTCATAGTCTCAACAATATAACCCAACAAAATAATAAACAAACAAACAAACACAATCAAATTCCTTTCAGCTAGTTCAAATGGAGACAGCCATTGAACAAAGTCAGTATTTATGCAAGCAATGATCAATCTCTCCATCTGAGCCTTTAAATTTCATCTTTATGAATTGCTTTTTCCTTACAAGAAAAGTTAAAGAACAAATTTATTTTATTTGTTTGTGTTTTTTAAGGAAATCACACTCAAAAAAATGTTGCTATGGGTTCTGAAATTTTTGCAAACTTAAAATCCAACTTCTTTCAGTAAACTAACAAAGATTCCTGAGCAGGCAGAAAATGTGCTCAAATTCTTTCTCAGGACATTTTTATACAAATAAAATCAGACAGAAATGAACAAGGACAGCTCTGTAGAAGGAGATAGGCCCAAAATGAGTAGCTTGAGGAGGTTATGTCAAAAGTAGGTCCATCTCTCCTAGTGACAGCTTATGTTTGACAATCTATATATTACTTATACCAAGAAGATATGAGGTAGCTTGTCATTTAGCAATGCTTCAAATATTTTATCAGGGAAAAAAGCACTGCTTCCCAGCTTGATGTGTATATGGGTGTAATAAGTGGAGATCTTTTAAAAATTGTACCTGCTTGTCCAACAATCAGAGTAATGACATTTAAAAATATTACTAGGTGATTTTTATATGTGATATTTCCACCTCCATCACTAATTAGGGACTGAAGTTAGTGGCTGTTACCCTCTGTCACTATACTCTAATTTACTTTTCTGTCACCTGCAACCAAAGAAAAACATGCTGTATCCACAAACTAATTTCAAAGACTCACCTTTACTGAAGCTAAGAGCTAAATGGGTTTGTGTCTAAGGAATATTATAAAACAACGAATTTAGTTATGTTTATGGCACAGATACAAAACCATTTGAATAATACATGTATTGTAAAAAAATACCTAATATATGCAAGACAAATAACTTTGATTTTGCAGTAACTAAATTTAATTTCTATTTTGGCGGTGCCATTATACTATTAAAAAAACTTAATCTCAATCATTTCAGTTCTTATTTCATTCTCCTATAGTGTGGCTAAGACCCTTTGAACTGATATAATGTCATAGCTTTGCTGGGTTATGGAATATACATGTTAATTGGTCTTCATATATCAAAACTTAACATTCTCTGGGATGTACGTCAACCAAAGCTATCAAACACTCTATCAATAATTTATGAAAATCACAAGATATTTTAATATTGATATATAAAACTATTGACCTATCACAAATAAATTTGCATTGATCTACAAAATTTAATTTTCTGAATAAACTCTCCTTATTAGATAAATTTATTTCCTCTAATTTTAGACCACTTACACTAGGTTAAGGAAGCCATTCTTAATACAGGGGTAGGAATTGCTTTGACAATGAAAAGGAAGGTGTTTTCCCACCCCTACCCCTCAGTTGAACTCTACTCACTGTTTGACAAATAATTTCTTCCAGAACACTATAATGTAGCCTCCTGTTAGAATTATGGCAGTGTTAAAATTGGAAACATACTTAGAAATTATTTCCCTCTATATTCTCATTTTATAAATCAATTCATACTCTAATATAGTGATTTGTGCAAGAAAATTTGTTTAAACATTTCTTCATTCAATACATATTTATTGAGGAACAGCCTTATGCCAAGGAGTGTGCCAAAGCCCAGGACATACCATGAGGTCGTCTCACTGTGGAACTTGCCACAGTTTCATGGTGTAGCAAGGAGGGTACAAAAAGAACCTAATTTCCTCACTTCCTTCAGGGTTTATTCCACAAAGAGGAACATATCTTTTAAAAAATATAGATGAAGTGGAAAAAGATACAAAAATTTGGGCTATATATAATACAATACCGCTTGGAGAAAGCCCCTCAGGGATTGGGGAAGGGGAGAAAACTAGGCTCAAGAAAGAGTTAACCTCCTTTCAGTGACAGATAAGAGGACTTGAAAATCTTAGTTGGTTCCATTGCTCAAGTGAGAAAAAGATATGACTATTTGTTTTCCTTTCAGTTTGCTTTTTCCACTCCAAAGAAACTGGTTATGTTGTGCAGATGTCTTAAATATTAGGAGGTGAAGTCTCATTTTAAAATCCCTTCTGTAGCTGAAATGAATGGATCCTACTCTTTTGAAACTAAATTATTTTAGGGGCCTTTGCCTCACTTCTACTGACTTATTGGGTGACTGATTCGTGGAAATGAATTCCATAGAGGATGTAGAAAAGGAAGTTCCAAAAGATTTACTTTATTAACTTATTTTAATTCCATTTATCTGCTTCTAAAATATGGTCTACCCAGAAGCAGAATATTTTAAAAGTTAGGAAAATTGAAATGAAAATATGGAATAATTGCTCATAATTTTATCTCCAAGAGATAAAACACATTATGTTCTACCATGCATATTTTTCTGTATACTTATAACTTTTAAAATCATTGAGATCATACTGTAGAAATTGTTTTGAAATGGTTTTTCACATTATTTCATAACATCAATATTTTTCATGTCATTAAGTAATTGTCCACAATATAATTTTAATGTCTGAATAATATTCCATTATGATCATATGCCATGTTTTATTTAATCTATTCCCTCCACATTCATTTTCAGGTTATATTTACATTTTCTGTTACTTTATCTTTAGAAACAAAATCACTGAGATAGCTTTTAAAAGCACTGGAACATAATGTTTTTTAGTCCTTATGGCAAGGCATTTTCCATTTTGCTTTTTTCTATTCCCCTTTATTATCTTCACTATCAATTTATAGAATATCAGTTATTTATTAAAAAACAATCATGATCGTATCTCCTTTCCATTGACATTAGCAGTAACTCATCAGAAATTTTTATGAAGAAAATTATGTTTTAATCCCTTCACTTTTATTTAGAAGCAGGAATGTAAGCTGTATGTCACTCTTTGATTCTAACTGGTAACTATCACAGTTATCTAAAGGATTTGCGTTTTATACAAACATTTTGATAAATGAACCCTGAAGTAGATATATGGAAATTTATGACCTCCCTTCCCTCTGGTGCTCTTAGAAAAGCTGAGTTTTGCTTCAACCAAAATATATCAACTTTAACAAAATTTCATATTCTCAAAATACTTACATTTTTATGTGTAATGGGATAACAATTGTATCAAAAATGAATTCTGATTCAATAACCTGAAAAAATACCTGTCCAGCCAAGCAAAGAGTTCATTTTGTAAACAAGAATGGAAAACACATCCATCATGGCATGTCAGGAAGAGCAGAAAGAGAAACAAAAGAAAAAGGAGAAGAAAGAAACTTGGAGACCTTTACAGCCGACTTTATGCTGCACTGCCCAAGTTCTTCAGGTGAAAACATGCAAGCCATTATGCAGATATACGGGCAGAGGAAATTTAGAAGGTGGAATTTGTCAAATGTTCCAAATTAGAATAATGAATGTTTTAAGTGGTGTTTTAAACTCCAGGACTGTTTTTAAACAATGGTAACATATTAATATTAGTTTTCATAGTCACCAGCTTGTTTTTCTTCAAGTCTATCAAACTAAATAAAATAACAATATGGTAAAATATTAATTTATTTCAAAACCTAAACGTATATATTTGTTAAATATTTGGAGGTAATAATTTATGGAAATCACAAGACATTTTAATGTAGAATCAAGAAATAGCATGAGGAAAGATTTAGTTCTAGAAATTTAGATGTGAGAGAAATGATAAATGCTTTTAGTAAGCAGGAAATTAAACCAACTTTATATAATTGCCTGACAAATTTACTTATTGAGAATTAAGCTGGAGGATTAACAAATATGAAATAGATTACTTAAAGCAAATAAGCTCAATATTTAATCCAGTAAATGTATTTAAGTTCATGGAAATGCATTTCACTTCATGGATCTTTTGGCCTGTTCTATTTCATTCGTTTAATCTTAATTTCGGCCTTAAATTTTCTGCAGAAGGACAAATGCCTCATCTTGCTACAAATCTTCAGGTGGTTTACTGCACCAAGGAAACATAATGTTCCATCTGCATTTTTAAGTCATTTGTTCTTCAGAAATGCAGTTTACAAATGTACAAGGATCAAATATTTTTCTGAAATTATGAAAAGCAATGGAAACCCATAATATTTTTACTTAAAAGAGCTTGAAATTTTCATACTAAAATAGCCATTCCAATTTGCACCCATGATATTACTTGAAGGACAAGAAATATAGAGTACCAAAAATATAAGTGATAAAAACTTGCTTATCTATACAATAAGAAAACCGCATTTATTAAGTTCATTGTGCTTGACTGTATTGCATAAGATTCAGGTTGTGGGATATGATGCTGTAAAATCTGCATGTTTGATTTTTTTTTCTCTCCCATAGAAAGTCTGTTTCTAAAGGAAGGAGGCATGATGATGTTGTTCTTGGTGCACCAAGCAAACTTTTACCCCACACAGCTACCTTTGACTCTGCAATGCACTCCTTGCAAGAATGAAGAGTACTTGATGACAGTTAAGCAGTAGCAAGGGCTTGTGGTGCTGAAAAGGAGGTGTTACATATAATAGAATAAACAAAAAGGACTCTAAGACATGCAGACATTTCAGTGACACTTTTCAGGGTAATTTCAGCTACAGTAATTGAAAACTTCATGTAGAAAGAGAGATATTTAAGTTTAGGACAGGGAACTTTCCAAACCATGAAAGCAAAATAAAAAGTAGCTCTCAGGTGGGATGTGCCATTATCATAAAACAACAGATATTGCCTAAAATTATGACTTCAGGGTCAATTCTTAAAAGGCAATGCTAAATAATAGATCTAAGAGACTATTTTAGTTAGATGAGTGCTGAGAGTCGAGTCATATACCTCACAAAAGATAATTCAAATCTTTTCCACCTTCTTGTGGGTGTAAGCCCATTTGTAAACAGTGTCTTTGAATATGTGAAGGTAAATCAGGGTGTGGACTCAATTTTGAATAAGATCTTTGAAGATCCTATTTAGATGTGGCCAAACTAAATGAGGGTGGTCCTTAATCTATAAGACTGGAGGCCTTATTAAGAGAGGAAATTCAGGAGCAGGGAATCTAGAAGACAGAAAAAGCCACAGGAGGAGACTAGGAACATCCCCAGATGATGGAAGACTGCCACCACCAGAATACTACCGACTCCAGGAAAAAGCATGACTTTGTTGTCATCTTGATTTTGGACTTCTAACCTTCAAAACTGTAAGACAATAAATGCTTGATTTTAAGCCAACACACTGTGTGATATTTGTCATAGCAGCTCTGGTGAACTAAGAAAATGAGTATGAATATCAATAAAGCTGGTCCTGGACTTATCCTCAAGCTAAGCAAGGATGAGGCATAGAACTCTCCTGTCATTCTAATGATTGTTAATGCCTAAAAATCATGTTCCAACCTAGCTCCTGAAAGACACATTTTGAGTCAGCATCAAGACCAAAGGACACACTTGGCACATAATCAGATGTGGCCTTTATTTATTGGGACTTAGAGACAGGAGAGGGTCTTTGGCAGCAGCAGGCCAAAGAATGAAAGTAGAGCTCAGCAAAGAGGCAGGAAAAGGAAGGGCAATATATAGTGTCTCAGAACAAAGATATTTCATAAGAGAGTTCCATAAAAGAGCTCTGGTGATGTAATTGTAGGAAGAAATTGTACAGCCTGGAGAAAATTACAGTCTAAGATACCATCTGTACATTGTTTCCTGTGAGGAGATTTGTTACATTTTAACTTGTGTCCTGGGGCATGCAGGCAGCTATGAACTGCAGGCTGAGTTTCCCTTAGGGAGGCGAAGGCAGAAGTGGGGACCTACTGGGCCCCCACATATCACACGGCCTTATTTTCTATTATTTTACATACCCACGGTTCATTATTACCTTTTAGGCATGCATGAAAGAAAAAAAATGTCACTTTGACTTTGCTGATAATCTATCAAAGACAACCAAAATTCCACTTATTCCACTTTTATTTTCTTCTTGCAAACACTTGAATTTGGAAATAGTAAAAAAAGAAGGGGGCGGGGATTGATCTCCAATTGTATATTCTATTTGTGTTCATTTTGTTTGTATGTTTTTAAAAAAGTAATAGAAGCTTAAATTGTGAAAAGCAAATTACGTTTTAAAACTCCAGTTCTACTGCCGGTTATATTTAAGTAAAATTAAGGTGCAAGATGATTTGAAATATCCATGTTGCTTCTCTGCCATCTAGAATTTCACCTTGCTCTATCTCCACTGAAGTCCTTTTATTTCGTAAGTGTGGATGCCCTGAGATGCTCCTAATAAAATAAATACTAAATAACTTGACTTCCTCAATTCACACTGAAAAACTCTTCAGAAATATGTGTACAATGATGGGAAAATGGGAGTTTCGAACTAAAATAGCCAAGACAATTCTGTGTTTACTACAATTAACTGACTTAAACAGCATAGTTTCCTTACAAATGTTATTGTAGTTTGACTTGATCTGAGTCTTTACACTTATTAAAATACAAATTCTCTGATGTTTTCTTGCAACTCACAGACATGATATAACCATCCAAATCTCTTTCTAGGATTATATTTATTTACTTTATTCTTATTGTCTGTTCAGAAAATTATTTCTTTTTCAAAGATGATTTTACCTGTTACTAAAAATATTTTATCACCCAAAGGTGAAGTGTCAGAAATATGGTGAATAAGTATTCACAAACACTTATTCATTCAATAATTCAATAAAAGTTTTATTTTATTTTATGAATTAAGAGTAACTGAACAATCAATAGAGGTCTTCTTTTCATATTGATCTCCATCTACCTGGCTTTTGTTACTGATATTACCCTCAGTGTGGTATAAAAATGACCAATTATTTTGTTTATAAAATTGAAATGTCTATGTAGAGCAATTCAAACTGCTTTATCCTAACCATATCACTGAGAAAATGAAACTCAAATTCCACGTCAGACAAACCATCATTTTTTTTTGGTTCTGTTTTGGCTTTACAGAGACGTTCCAAAAATAGGAAAGAGATTTCTTCATGCCCTTCACCAGATTCAGCTAATGTTATCCTTTACACATATGGAATACACTTATTGAAATTAGAAAATGAATATTGGTCCATTATATTAACTAAACCTCAGACCTTGTTCAAAACAGTTGTGTCCCACTAATGTACTGTTTTTGTTCTAGGATTCTATCCAGGAACACACATCTCATTTAGTTGTTATTTATACAGTCTATAACATTTCTCCTCAGTCTTGTTTTCCTACTATAAACAGTGTCTTTCAATACAAAGTAATAGAAATGTATTGAATTATTTTTTTGTCTGTCTTCCATTTCTGCTGCTATCTTGCTCATCCTTTCACCTTTACTCTTTATGACATTTATTTTCCCTTGTTTGATTTCTTCGCTTTCTTTAATGCTGTTTCTTCAAAGTCTGTTTCCTTTTGGGCACATTGTAAATTTTTTCTTTGTTTTTGAAATATCTTTGTCTTGTTTTCCATTATTTTTCAGCTTTCTATCAACTTTTTAAAATCTCCCAGTTTTCTTGCACATTCTACTCAACTTTTCTGAAATTCTGTTCAAGAGGTTTTAATATCCTCAAATGCTTATTTGAGTATAATTAATTCTTTTTGGAAGATTGAATTAGTCTACTTCTGCTTCATTCTTATTTTTCAAAGGTCAATTTTCTCCATTTGATATATGTAAAATTTTGTTCCCCAATTTATTGCAATAGTTTTGTACATATTTTTGTTTTATTTATTTCTAGGAAAATGGGGTGTTTTTCTAGATATCTAGTTTAAATGTACTTTTTTTTTTTAACCAAAGCTCAGATAAGTTACAGGGTTTTGTGTTTGCATGTTTGTTGATGAGGGGATATTTATGAGTCCTATAATTGTGAAATTACTTTTATCTTTCAGGACCCTAAATATTTCACTTTTTCTTCTTTCCACTTTACCACCTGTTTTGGTCAGCCAAAGGCGTGCCTTTTGAAATATACCAAAGATTGGTCGGTCTTTATAAAGGGTATTTATTTGGGGTAGAAGCTTACAGTTACCAGGCCACAAAGCATAAAGTTCTTCCCTCACCCAAGTCCACGTGTTGGAATAAGATGGCTGCCGACGTCTCCAGGGTTCAGGCTTCTGGATTCCTTTGTTCC
>PVKH010045013.1:0-10545 GCA_004027955.1 Chaetophractus vellerosus | reverse complement strand
CATAACCCAGTGAGCACGGTGTTAGACATTCACAAATATTAATTAGAAGCTTTAAGTTAGAATGTGGCATAAACTAGTATGCTCCCTCTTTTCCCTCTCCTCTGTATGTTGTTTTCCTTTGTGATTAATCTTCCTAGCGGGGGCCGGCTCGATAGCCCAGTGGATAGGGCGCCGGCATACCACATGGGAGGCCCTGGGTTCGGTTCCCGGGGACCTCTCCTAGCAGGCAGACCGCCATTGAGAATGGCAAGCCGCCATGGGCGGGCCAGAGCCGCCGTGGGCAGGGCAAAAAGCTGCCACGGACAGGGCAAAAGCCGCCACGGGCAGGGCAGGTCACCCGTGAATGGAGCGCAGCCAGCCACCCGCGAACTGAAGCAAGAGCCAGCCGTGAATAGAAGCAGAAGCCGCCCACAAGCGGGGAAAGCCGCGCCTGCGCAGTGACCAAGTCTCGGCGCATTGCCGCAACGGGGGGAAGGGGAGACATGTAATAAAATAAAATAAGTCTTTAAAAAAAAAAATCTTCCTAGCTTTTGACAGTTTTTGTTTTTTGGTGTTTTGACTATATATATTTTGGACCTATAAACTCTAGACTTATAACATTCCATATAACCACATTTCCTGATAAAACTTTAAGATATTAATTCAACTGATGGACAGTTTTTATAGAAAACACCTTACTTCTACTAGCCTAAGGATAAATCTAGTTAAGTGGCTACCATAGAAAGTGCTTATGATTCAGGGAAGTGTGCTCTTGGTAGTGGATAGGGTGGGGAATGTGACTAAGGGCACAATCCTACTTTGAAAAATCTTATGGGAAAAAGAATCCAAATTGTAGCTGGAAACAAATCTATGCAGGTATCATATATGTAACATAATTCTGACCCTTTAAATATAGTCTGGGTGCTGTGTTGGACAATAATTTGAATCATTTATTTAAAACTGATTTTAAACAAAAATTTCTCTTTTATAGAGCAAGATGGAGAAGGCGTTATGGAAACTTTCAAAACGTACCAAGATAAAATCCAGCAGCTGGAAAAAGATCTTTATTTCTATAAAAAAACAAGCAGGGACCTTAAGAAGAAACTTAAGGAGCTGGTAGGGGAAGCAGTTCGGCGGCAGCTGGCACCATCAGAACGTAAGATATTTAGCACTGCATGTCGTGCTAACACTTTCTCTAGCATTTGGTAAAGTAGTGTCTGATTTGTAACGTAGCCATTTCCAATTGATTAGGCTATTCAGGATTAACTTATTTGCCTTAGTTTCCTTCTCTGCAAATAAAAATAGTTGCTTAGTCTAGGCGTAAGACAGAATCACATGAAAAGTGAATGAATGAGCAGTGGTAGATGTGTAAAGGAAAAGATCATTTATTGATTGCTTACCATGTGCCAGGACTTTTGTACTCCTTAGCCCTTTTAATCCTTAAAATAACTCTTCTGATATCTGTGTTTTCCTATGTTATAGTAAACTAACGGTCTCACAAAAAAAGATGTAAAATAAATGAAAATTAATAAAGTAAGGTTGAACAATATTGTAGAGATTGCTAAGTTAAATCAGATTTTTTTCACATCATGGCCTCTGGAAATTCACAAATACAATAAAATCCATTGTTGAGACAAAGGTGTTTCCTTGCATAATTATATATAAATGATAAAACATTTCTAAATGAAATGACAAAACTCTTTGCAAAAGTAAAAAGTGACATGAAAGTACTATATTGCTGATTAAAAATATACCCTTCTTTAAGACAACCCAGTAGACAGGAATCAATATTTCAAAAATAATATATTCTGCGTTTTATTATAGAATTAGCCTTCCTGTAAGGAAAATATTCTTCTAGTAATTGTGTATGGTTTATTTATTAAAAGTTGACTTCATGACCTTTTAAGAACACACCTGGGAAACGGATGTGGCTCAAGCGCTTGGGCTTCCGACTACCATATGGGAGGTCCAGGGTTCAATTCCTGAGGCCTCTTGGTGAAAGGCAAGCTGGCCCATGTGGCGAGCTGGCCCGAGTGGAGAACTGGCCCACATGGAGTGCTGGCCCATGTGGACACCTGGCGCAGCAAGATGACGCAACAAAAAGAGACACAGAGGAGAGACAATAAGAGACACAGCAGACCAGGGAGCTGAGGTGGCGCCAGATTGAGCGCCTCTCTCCCATTCTGGAAGGCCCCAGGATCGGTTCCTGGTGCCGCCTAAAGAGAAGACAAGCAGACACAGAAGAACACACAGAGAGCAGACAGCGAGTTCAAAACAATGAGGGGGTGGGGAGAAATAAATAAGTAAATAAATCTTAAAAAAAAAAAAAGAACACATCTGTTTTGTACCTGTAAAGAAATCTTACTTGAAGATGTAAACAGACCAATGAAATGAAAAGATATATTAACTTTAGCTCAATACATAATATAATCAGAATTGACTTCGTTTTAAATTTTTTTAAAAAGGGACTATTTTAGAGGGGCATTCTCATGCTACCTTATATTTCTGATATTTATAAATTACAGATATTTTTACCAATAATTTCACCTGACCCTCATACTAAGGGCAGGCCATTATCTGTTATATGCACATTTTTTAGATGAGGGATCTGAAGCGTAGAGAGGCCAAGTGACTCATGGATAGAAGAGCAATTTGAATATGGTCTGAGGTCCCTTGTCTTCTGACTCCCAGTCCAGTATTACAGGATACCAGTTGTCTTAAGATAAAGATGTGATACAAACATACAAACCCTGTGAAAGAGACTAAATGTTCTGATTTTCAGTGTATTAATACAGGGGTACATGGTGATATAATTTTAAATTTTACTTGAAATACTGCCTCAATATATAGCTGAAACTTTTACTGAAAACACTACTTGCAAAAACTTAAACGGTAGGTTCCAGTCGACCAAGATGACGCTGTAAGATGCTCCAGAGTGCCATCCTTCCACAGAATCATTGAACAAAGAGCAAAAACTGAAAGAGGCATCTTTCTCAGAACTCTGGAAAACAGTTAGAGGGTTGCAGGAACTGGACAAGTGCCAACACAGCAAAACACAGCTTCATAAAACAGTAGAAGCTTGTGGGATCCTTCCTGGCTTCCACCCACATCTTCCCAGGCACATTTTGGAGCCAGCCCACACTGCCATTGTGGTTCTCTGGCCCTGTTCAGGACCAAGCAAAGTAACCCCTATGTCTATAATGGTGTGCCTGTATGTCTGTGCAGATTTACCAAGTGGCAGATGAAATACTGAACCGGGAAACTCATCTCTGGTTTACCTTCCCAGAATCTGTCAGGCAGACAGAAGCAGCTTGCTGACAGCTAAAGCAGTATAAGAATAATTAAGTCAAAGCAGCTGGGGCAAAGGATTACCTGCTTTAAGACAAATAATAGAGCACCCAGGAGGGGACAAAGTCTATATCATAAGGAGTAGAAGGGACATTCAAATTCCTATAACCTGGTTAATTCCTAAAGCCACAAGCAAATACAAGTCCAGGACAAGACTCAGGCTCAGAAAAGGCAGAGAGAACCTTGTACATTTGCCTCAGGCTAATCTTCTTGATAGAAAGGCTAAACTCTTAAAGAGAGCACCAGCCAATGCAAAGTCCATTTGCAAAGACTGTGAAAGGTGTTATTTGCACTGGTTTGTTTCTTTGTGTTAGCTCCTGGCATTCAAAGAAATATCTATCATAGCTCTATCTGGATAAATACTTAAGGAACACACAGTTCATAGAATAAATCCCAGAGTTAACGCATTAAAATATTAAAATGTACAGTGTACAACAAGAGGTTATAAGACAAAGAAATAGGAAATGATGGCAAGATAAAAATGCAGAAACCATCATCAAAGAAGACCAGAATTTGGACTTACCGAAGATTTTACAAAAATTATCCTCAGTATGCACAAGGAAAACATGGAGGAAGAACTAAAGGATATCAGGAGAATGATGAATGAATAATCCAAGACTTTCAGTAAAGAGACAGAAATTTTATAAAGGAACCAAACAGAAAAACAGGAGTTAAAGGCCTCAGTATCTGAACTAAAAAAATTCCCCAGAGCGTTTCAATATAAGATTGGATCCGGCAGGTAAAGAATAGGTGAGCTCAGTGACAAGATAATTGAAATGTTCAGGCTGAGGAGCAAAAAAGAAAAAAAGAAATGAAAAAATTGAACAGAGCCCTTAGAGACTGTGGGACACCATCAAGCATACAGTATACACTTGGGAATCCCAGAAGAAGATGAAGAGAGAAAAAGGGGCAGAAGGAATATTCAAAGAAATAATAGCAAAAAACTTACCAAATTTAACAAAAGACATGAATATACACAGTCAAGAAGCCCAACGACCCCAAACAGGATAAACTTGAAAGGAACCATGCCCAGGCACATGGTAGTTAAACTGTTGAATGCAAAAGAAAAGGAGAGCATTCTGAAAGCTGCAAGAGAAAAACAGCGTGTTATATACAAGGGAGTACCGATAAGATTGTTGATTTCTCATCAGAAACCATTGAGGCAATAAGGCAGTGGGATAAAATATTTAAATTATTGAAAGAAAACAATTATTGAAAGAAAGTGCAGAATTTTTTAATCTGGTAAAACAGATAAGCAAATTGTGGTATATTCACACAGTTGATACACTACTAAGCCATAAAATGGAGCAAACTATTGACACACAACTTGGGGGACCTCAAAAATTTAAGCTCAGTGAAAAAGGCCAGACCCCAGGGAATACACAGCGTACTTTGCAGATATGGAAAAGTCAATTATCAAATTTATTTGGAAGGGTAAGGGCCCCAAAACAAAACATCCCAAAAACATCTTGAGAAAGAAGAATCAAGTTGGAGGAGGAGGAGTCACACAAAGATACAGTGGTCAAAACAGCATGGTACTGGGGAGTGGATGTGGCTCAATCAGTTGAGCACCTGATTCGCACATGGGAGGTCCTGGGTTCAGTTCCCAGTGCCTCCTAAAAACAATCAAACAAAAAAACAACAAGCAAACAAATGAAAAAACCAACTCAGGGGGAGCTGATGTGGCTCAGTGATTGAAGCTTTTCACATATGAGGTCCCAGTACCTCAAAAAACAACAAAAAAACAATAACAACAACAGCAACAACAAAACACCACCATAGTACTGGCATAAAGATAGCTATATAGACCAATGAAATTGAATTGAGAGTTTAGAAATAAACCCTCACATCTGTGACCACTGATTTTTAACAAGGGTGCCAAGTCTAGTCAATTAGGAAAGACTAGTCTCTTCAACAAATGGTTATGGGAAAACTTGATAGCCATATGCAAAAGAAGGAAAGTGACCTTTATCTCACAGCATATTCAAAAATTAGCTCAAAATGGATCAAAGAACTAAATAAAAAACCAACACTAATATAAAATTCCTAGAAGAAAACAAAGGCAAGCATCTTCAGGACCTTGTGTTAGGCAGTAGTTTCTTAGACTTTACACCAAAAGCACAAGCAACAAAAGAAAAAATTGATAAATGTTACTTTGTCAAAATTTAAAACTTTTGCATCGAAGGACTTCATCATGAAAGTAAAAAGACAATCTATAGCATAGGAGAAAATATTTGGAAACCACATATCTGATAAGGGTTTATTATCCAGATTATATAAAGAAATCCTATGCTCAACAATAAAAAGACAAACAACTCAATTTAAAAATGCATAGGGGGCCCGGCTAGATAGCTCAGTGGATAAAGAGTGCGCTGGGGTACCACATGGGAGGCCCCAGGTTCGGTTCCCGGGGACCTCCCCGAGTGGGCAGACGGCCTTGAGAAAGGCAAGCCGCCGTGGGTGGGGCAGAGCCGCCGTGGGCAAGGCAAAAAAGCCACCACGGGCAGGGCGGAGCCCCCACGGGCATGGCAAAGTCACCCGTGAAAAGCGGAGCTGCCGCCTGCGAACGCGGAAGCCGAGCAGCCCGCAAAAAACATGGAGGACTGCTGCCCGCAAAACATGGAGCGGAGCCGCCCGTGGGAACGGAGTGGAGCCACCCTCGAACGGAACGAGCCACCGCCGCGGAGGGCCGACTCGGAGCGTCGCCGTGGGGACGGGGGGAGACAAGAAGCAGACATAGAAAAAACACAGAAGAATGGACACACAGCAAGAGCAAGCAGAAAGGGGGGGGGGATATGTAATAAATAATAAATAAATCTTAAAAAAAAAATAAAATAAAAATAAAAATGCATAGGGAGCAGGTGTAGGCCAGTGGTTTGAGTTCCTGTTTCCCATGTACAAGGTCCCAGGTTCAGTCCCTGGTACCTCCTAAAAAAATGCATAAAAGACTTGAACAGACATTTTTCCAAAGAAGATATACAAATGACCAATAAGTGCATGAAAAGATGCTCAACATCATTAGCCATTAGGGAATTGCAAATCAAAACCACAATGAGATAACATTTCACACTCACTAGTAATAGCTACTATCAAAATAGAAAATAAGTTTTGGAGAGGATGTAGAGAAATAGGAACATTTGTTCATTGTTGGTGAGAATGTAAAATGGTGCAGCTGCTGTGGAATAGTTTGGTGGTTCCTCAGAAAGTAAAGTGTAGTATTATCATATGACCTAGCAATAACCAAAAGAATTAAAGGTAGGTAATTGAACAGATATTTGCACATCGATTTTCATAGCTGCATTATGCACAGTTGCCAAAAGATGAAAGCAATCCAGGTGTCCATCAAGAGATGAATGGATAAACAAAACGTAGTATATACACACGATGGAATAGTATTCAGTCATCAAAAGCAATGAAATTCTGATACATGACAAAACACGGATGAACCTTAAAGAACATCATGTTGAGTGAAATAATCCAGAAAGAACAGGACAAATATTATGATCTGATAGGAAATAATTAGAATAAGCAAATTCATTGAGTAGGTGTGGGTAGAAAATGGAGTTAATGCTTAATTGGTACAGAGTTTTTCATTGAGGGTGATGGAAAAGTTTTGGTAATGGATGGTGGTAATGGTAACACAACATTGTAAAGGTAATTAAAAGCACTGAACTTACATATCTGAATGTGGTTAAAGGGGAAAATTTTAGGTTGTATATTAAAAAAAAACAAAAAACTATAGGACCATACAACACAGTGAACTCTAATATAAACTAGGGACTATAGTCCAGTAGTATAATTATAATAATATTGTTTCATCAATTGTACCAAAGTTTCCATACTAATGCAAAGTGTTAATAATAGGGAAAACTGCATTTGGAGAGTATATGGGAACCCTGTTTTCTGCATAATTTTTCTGTAAACCTACAACTTATCTAATAAAAAAATAAGTTTTTAAAAATTGAAAGTAAACAAGTTTTAGGTAGGAAATGGAAAAAAATCAGCATAAGGTCATTTAACCTTTTTAAAAATCCACTTTTAGAGTTGCGATATATAGAATTAGTATCTTATGGCTCAAGTTTATACTACTGAGTCTACTTAACATCTCTTTTAAAATAACAGTGTGGTATGGTGGTACATATGTTTAAGATTCCTTAAGAGGCCTGCTCTTTAACAAAATAAACACAATAAGCTAAAACAAGGCAAAAGACAGTAATTGATATTGGACATCTGTAAAATTAGGATTATACCTATCTGATCATTTTACCTAGAGAATCTAGTTTTAATAATGTTGGAGATATTACTTCAGCTAATTTGTTATTCTACCTAGATACATTTTAAGTAATTTTATTTTTGGCCATAAAATGTAGCGTGTAGTCATTATAGAAAATTTTGAAAATACAGAAAAAAATCACCCATAGTCCTGTCTATAACTATTAATATTTTAGTATAATTCTTTTTTAAGTCGGCACTCAGCCACTGAGCCACATTGGCTCCCCTGAGTTGGTTTTTCATTTGTTTTGCTTATTGTTTGTTTGTTTTTAGAAGGCACCAGGAACTGAACCCAGGACTTTCCATGTGGGAAGCAGGTGCTCAACCACTTGAGCCACATCTCCCCAACATAATTCTTTTTAATGTTTTCCCCATGCTTTAAAAAATTAGTTGGGGAGCAGGTGTGGCTCAAGCAGTTGGGCACTCACCTCCTACATGGGAGGTCCTGGGTTCAGTTCCTGGTGCCTCCTAAAGAAGATGAGCAAGACAGTGAGCTGCTGCAACAAGATGACGCAATGAGGAGACACAATGAGAGCCACAACAACCAGAGAGTGAATGTGGCTCAAGGGATTGGGCACCTCCCTACTACATAGGAGGTCCTGGGTTCGGTTCCCAGTGCCTCCTGAAAAGAAGATGAGCAGACACAGCACACAGCGAACAGACAGAGAGAGCAGATAGCGAGCACAAAACAATGGGTGTGTGTGTGAAATAACTAAATATTTTTTTTAAAGTTAGTTACAATTCTATATCCTATCTCAAAATGCCACTCTAAAATAATGACACTAAACATAGTTTGAATTATAAAATATAACAACATGAATATATCAAATTCCAAGTTCCCTAAAATATCTTAGATGTATAATAACTTGTATCGTAACTCTCAGTTATTCAGTTAATTTGTGTATTGGGTTTTTTTGTTGTTGTTGTTGGTGGTGGTTTCTTTTTTCTATTTTAGTTAGTTTTTGGTAGTAGTCTTTTCTTGTCTCCCTAACAGACTTACATTTCTCTCTGGATATTTCTGGTATTTTCAAATATCAGAAAACTGAATCTTTTGACTACAGTATCTTGGCTGCTTCTTGATCATGTCTCTCTTGTGTGCATCTCTGTTTTCTAACCTATTTTGTGAGGATTGAATCAGTTGGTATGAACATGTGGTGTAGCCACTTGTTTAAGTATATAAAAGTCTATCCTTATATCACTTTAAATCACCATCACAAAACTTTGTAAGTTTATTAGAATCAAAATATCTGGGGGGACTGGCTGTAGCCCAGTGGATGGGGTGCCGGTTCACCACATGGGAGGCCCCGGGTTTGGTTCCCGGGGGCCTCTCCGAGTGGGCAGACCGCCTTGAGAGGGCAAGCTGCCATGGGCGGGGCAGAGCCACCGTGGGCAGGGCAAAAAGCCGCCATGGGCAGGGCAAAGCCACCACGGGCAGGGCAAGCCGCCACGGGCAGGGCAAGTCACCCTCGAACAGACTAGAGCTGCCCACGAACAGAGCAGAGCCACCTGCGAACAGAGCAGAGCCGCCCGCGAGCGGGGCGGGCCGCCTGCGCAGTGAGCTGACTCGGCACGTCGCCACAGCAGGGGGAGACAAAGCAGACACAGAAGAACGCAAAAAAAGAATGAACACAACAAGAACAAGCAGAAGGGGGGATATGTAGCAACAACAACAAAGAAATATCTGGGTTGGAATCCCAAGTGTTTCTTCTACTAGCCGTGTCACCTTGGATGAATTCACCTTTTCTGTAGCCTGTTCCTTCAATTGTAACATGGGGGAGTAAAATACCAGGAAGGTCAGTGTGAGGATGAGGATTAAATGAAATCATGGAAATAAAAGCACCCAGCACAGGGTCTGGCACATCATAGAGATTCACCTAATGTTTGTTGAGGTGTGGGGGGATATGTGGAGTAGGGCACACTTGGGACATGCATCTATGGAATATGGAAGTGTTCATTTTTTCATAGGGTGTTATCTCAGTGGGTGGAGACCCACACAATAAACAAGAAAATATTAAACTCCCATCCTAGAGAATCCTGCTGTATTCTCAATTAGAGAGAGAAGAATCTCTCGAGAACATAAGCAGTGCCCAATAAAAGAAAACAGACTAATATATTTTAACACTTTATTTTTAAATGTACAATCTGTCTACTTCCAAAAAGTATTAATGCAGCTTATAAAAAACATATACAATAACAGTGAAAAATAGATAAATAATAAATCCAAAAGATAGAAATGAGGTAATATTTTCAACTTCCCATATAGAGCATGCTGTAGTAGGAGCTCAGTAAGTGATACCTACTTTTATTATGCAAAGAAAAAGTAAATATATCAGAACCTTATATTAGCAAACTTAATGTTGTCCTGAGCTTCCTAGCAGCCACAGTAAAAAAGGAAAAGATTATATATATTGTCTCTGATAAAAGTATGCCAGTTTTTTGTTTTGTTTTGGTTTTTATAACTTAGTGCCATCTATTGATGGACAATGTTAATTATAATTTATTAGACTTATTGATGTTAAAATATTTGGAGTTAGTGTTTTCTATTTAGAAAAAAGGTATTACTGCTATCTCCACCCATTAGTCAATTCCATTTTCTTGGTTGCTCTCCATTGTTTAAGGTAATTAAACCAGAATAAAATGTTCAAGTCTTTTTTTTTTTTTGGCAGTTATTTGATAACTGTATTTGATAGTTAACTGTTAAGAGGTTTTCTAAATCAGTGATAGGTAAGTAGGTAACCAACGGTATAAATTTTGTTTGGTGAATCTTCTCTGCATTTTCTGGACAACCAAACATGGATACGTTATAGGACATTCCTCATTCCTTTGGCCCAGACAGCTTTGTTGAATTTAGTGTCAGTACACATGTAGCCGTTTGATGTAATTATAAATTCCAAAAATCAATATTGAATCATGCTTGTAAACTGATCTGTTCATCTGGGCATGATT
>PVKH010045012.1:0-10545 GCA_004027955.1 Chaetophractus vellerosus | reverse complement strand
AAGGAGTGCTGTCCATGAGAGGCTTCCATGGCTCGTCTCCCCCTTTCAAGTCCTGCTTTGCAGGACCTTGCGCCTGGCTGTGTCCCCTCCCCGCCACCGCTCTTCTCCTGCACCTGCGCAGGTCCGCCGTGCTGGGGAGCTCGGGCACTGCTTACCCTGCCTGGCGTATCGTGGTCTTGCTGCATCCCCGGTCTGTTCCTGGTGAAGACCACGGGCTCCGGAAGGTCCCCCATGAACCTCAGGATGATAATCCACACGGTCAGGGCAGCCTGGGAAGACGAGACAGAGGGCCAGGCTGGAACCCAGCTCCCGGCACCAGTGCCCACATACCCCTAGTGTCTTCCTTGCTCCCCTGAATAAGACTCAGACTCCAGGCTTGGGGACAGGGTAAGGGGTGACACTCCTGGAAGCCAGAGAGCCCCTGGGGTACCGAGCAGTCAGTGTCATCTTCGTGGTAGAGCAGCGGGTGCCGTAGAAGCTGCCGGATGTGCTTGTGGCTGGCCGACTTCTGGAAGTAGGTGGCAGCAAATTTGGGGAAAGTGTAGTCGGCCAGGTCATCTGCGTCCTCTTCTGGTTCCTCCACCATAGGGACCGTGTCCAGGTCGACCTCGGGCAGTTTCTGGGCCTTTGACTCCAGGTCCTGGGGGAGGGGACAGCGCGAGAGTGGGGCTGGTGGCGGGGTCTTTCAGATCACAGCAACCACCAGCCAACCGCCAGGAGGGGTGTGGTATCCCGGGAAGGGTCTGTCTGGTTATCTGCAGGGTGCAGAGACACCTGTCCACTCCCCCTTGTGTCAGAGACTCTGGGTGGGCTTCCGTGGGCTGCATGGCCCTGGGAGGCCGTTCTAGTCTTTGGAGTACACTGCCCGGCAGACTGGTGCTCTGACTTCCCCGCTGCCCCCCTCCTGGCCTGCCCAGATCCTAAGACCTCCCCCAACCCTTCTGCAAAGCCCTAGCCTACCAAGGCTGAGGTCAAGTGCTCCTCCAAAAGGAGCTGGTCCCGGCTGCCCCGCTGCATGCAACGAGGAGCCGAGGGCACCGAGATCACAAGCACCACGGAGGGTTGGCGCTGAAGCGGGGGCTGGGCCCAGAGAAGGTACAGGGTCTGTTGAAGGACGGCCCTGGAGGCTGCTCCTTCCCGGCCTCCCCCTTCCTGGCAGCCCCCACCCTTAAATCTGTCTTCCTAGTTTTCCATATTGGGCCCCCTCAAACCACATCCTGCAGGAGACCAGCTGCCCTCGGTGCGCATGGGAGAAGGGAAGGCCACACAGTGGCCTCGCAGGTGAGAGACCTGCTCAACTTGAACTGTTGTGACCCCAGAAGCCCACCTCTCCCTTTTCTTTGCCTAAACACGCAGGACTGCTCTCCCTCCCCGAGTCCCAGGTCCTCAAAGAAGCTTGGCGGGGGGGGGAAGGGTGCTGTGCTCAGGGTTCTGCCTTCCCATCCCCCACCCGGGACCTGGACCCTCGCAGGACAAGGGTGTGTCTCACCTCGAAGCGTGGGGGCGCCTGGCCCTCCTGCCCCCCGATCATGGAGGGGAGGAAGCCAAACACCTGCTCCACCATCTCTGTGTCGGTGACGGTGTCATAGATGGACTGGCGCTTCTGGGCGGGGCCAGTGCTCTGGCCCTCCCGTTGTGCAGCCGGGATGACCAGTGGTCCCTGCACACAAACACCCGGGGAGGTGGCTTACCGAAGGGCCCCGCTGTACTCGGTGGCGAGCGGGAGATGGGATTAAGATCCCACCAAATAGCCCTTTTCCTGCCGTCATTTGTCCACGTCAGCAAGCACTGCTCTAAAAAGCATAGCTTTTAATAGCTAGAAGTGACCAGAGATGAAGCAGCCAGGCCTTTCCATTTCCCAATGGAGGATCAGAAGGGGGTTGGCTGCTTGTCCTCATCCCAACATCCCACATAGGTCCCCAGGCACCCCTCAAGCCCCCAGAGCCTCCCAGAGTCAGCTGCAATACCACTGCTCCGGCCCACCTGCCCTTCACCCAGAGAGACCCAGGCTCCCACCAGGGAGGACCTCGGGCCTGCTCTCATCGGGGCACAGCTTCTGCAGCCAGTCTGGGGCTGCTGGCGGGTCAGAGAGTCCATTCTCTTCTGGGCCCTGTTCATCATGCTAGGCATTGGCTCAGCACACTTGTTTTTCATCTAGTGAGCAAAGGTCAACCATCCTGGCCCCAGGGCCTTTTCACAACTTCCAAATGAGTAGTGGAAGGTGGGTCTAGGGCGCCCTCTGGAGGATGTTCCAAGGGCGAGATTTCAAATGGCAGCAACGTGCCTGTAGGTGCCTCTCCTGGCTCTCTCTCTGCCCTTTATTAGCCTTTCCTGTCCTCCCACACCCCCGAGGGCTACCCCCCCACCCCAGCCTGCATGCCACAGCTCCGGGCACAGAGGCCTTCTCTCTCCTCCGTGGATCTGTGTCCTCTCTCAGAACATCTGGCCCACGTTTCCCGAGCCTTCAGTTGGGGAGGAGGGACATGCAGCCCTTCTGAGAAACTTTCCCCAAACGTGGGCTAAAGGGAGGGGATCAAGGAGCTCAATGGCCAGGGATAAAAGTGCCCTACGTTTGTGGCCCGAAAACTCCCTGCAGACGTGATCTCGCTCCCAGGCCACACCAGGTGAGCTCCCAGGGGGTAAAAGGGGCACCCCAGGTGACGTGGTGGCACTGCCCGGGCAACTGGACAGGGAGGGGAAGGGGTGCTCTTTCAGTGCCCGAGGGGCCTCCAAATTTGCCTTATTGCTGTGTTCTTGAGTAATTAGACCTTAGAGGAAGTTCTCCAACTGCGTGATTAAAATCTGGTTAGTAATTAGAGCTCAGAGTCTTGGCTCCACGGTAAGGACTTTCCCAAGGGGGTACTCCTGAGAGCTCTACACCACCCCTGGCCCTTCCCCCCCGCCCTTCCCCATCTGGGCCGCAGCCAGCCCCACCTGCCCAAGAGCACAGGGACCACCTACGTTGGCTTTCTGCCGCCGGAAGCTCCGCCGGGCCGCCATGCCCCGGGCATGTGCCTGGATGACCAACACGGCCTTCCTCTTGTTCTGGGCTTCCCGGCGCACCAGGTAGCCCCTGCAGATGGCCTGCAGCCCGACCACCCTCTGCCGCGTTGCCTGGTACTGCCTCTCCAGCAGGCGGCTCCGGACGATGGCTTGCAGGCGTTCGAAGCCCAGGAGGATCTGCAGAGGCAAGGTCCAATGCGGGGGACCAGGTGAGAAGGGACAGGGGGCACGGAGAGCCAGAGGCACATCTGACTCCCCAGGAGACCTCGCCAATCAGCTTTAGAGTGACCTGCATTCTGGCAAAGGGCTGGGGCTAAAATGCCCCCCACCTTTGGGCCCAGTCATATTGAGTGCCTTATTACTTGTGAAGCACTTGGAACAAGGGCTGAAAAAGTGTTTCTTAAACAGCACAGAGTGGCCCCTGATGGCCACTGCTAAGGAACTGACTGAGACTTCAAGTGGGCGACCGGCTTCCAGAAACCTCGCTTTTCACATCTGCTAAGCCAAGCCTGGCCAAGCCTGGCCCTGTGTGGGGAAGGAATGAAGGACAGATGTCCACTTCTAGGCTGCCAACATGCCCTGGGCCGAGCCGTCACTGAGCTCTGGTCAACTTCTACAGGAGTGTCAGGCGAATGTCCACTCTTAGCTGTACAGGGAAAGTGTGGCCTCATGCTTCAGTGGAAAGGCTGGGAAGCCACCCAAACCAGCATTCAAAGTCCAGCTCTGCTGCTCACTTACTTCCTGCTCTTGGCAAATGACTTACCCTCTCTCTGCCTCAGTTTCCTTGGCCTACCCTCTCTCTGCCTCAGATTCCTAGGTGGTAATGATTCCTGCCTTATAGGGTTGGTTGAATATGAAATAAAGCAATGTTGGAGAAGCCACAGCCTGTCCCTGCATGTCAGCAACTATTAGGCTCCTGTTGAAGACGTAATACTGACAAGCTGCTTCTCTGAACACGGCCTGGGGTCAGTCCTGCTGACATGGCTAGTGGATGTCAGAACCATAGTCCAACCCAGGACAAAGACAAGTGGTCAGACAAGGCCCAGGGGGCACGTTTGAGGTCACTGTGGTTCATTTGCCCAGCAGACACCCAATGGCCAGTGCCCTTGGTACAGGAAAGAAAAGCTTCGGAAGAAATGCTCGAAACAAAGACTGATCTGTGCATTAACTTACTTTGTTCCTGCAAATTGGGAAAGGTAGCCATTATCTAATTTCAGAGGCAGGGCCCCCTGGCTCCAGCTCTAAAGATGTCTGAAATTCTGCAGAACAAACCACATGATCTGAGTCTGTGCTAAAAAAAAGAGTTTGGGAGCTGCTGAGGCTGAATCGTTTAAAATCTGCATCCGATAAAGGATTACTGTCCAGAATATATGAAGAAACCCTGTAACTCAACAATAAAAAACCCAACAACCCAATTAAAATGTGGGCAAATACTTGAACAGACATTTCTCCAAAGAAGATATACCAATGGCCAAGTAGCACATGAAAAGATGCTCAACATCATTAGCTATTAGGGAAATGCAAGTCAAAACCACAATGAGAATATCTACTATTTTAAAAACAGAAAATTATATGTGTTGGAGAAGATGTGGAGAAACAGGAACACTCATACATTGTTGGTGGGAAGGTAAAATGGTGCAGCCTCTGTGGAAGACAGGTTGGCAGTTCCCCTGAAAGCTAATTATAGAATTATCACATGACCCTAGCAATCCTTCTTCTAGATATATACCACAAAGAATTGAAAGCAGGGGCTCAAACAGATATTTGCATGCCATGTCCACAGCGACATTATTCACAATTGCCAAAAGATGGAAGCAACCCAAGTGTCCATCAACTGATGAACTGATAAACAAAATATGGTATATACAAAGGAATGTCATTCAGCTGTAAAAAGGAATGATACATGCGAGAACATGGATGAACCTTGTGGACATCATGTTGAGTGAAATAAGCCAGACGCGAAAGGACAAATATTGTATGATCTCACTGATATGAAATAATCAGAACAAGCAAACTCATAGGGTCAGAATTTAGCAAATGAGTTACCAGGGGACAGAGTGAGAATAGGAAATGGGGAGTCAAGGCTTAAAATGTACAGTTTCAGTTTGGGTTGATTGTAAAGTTTTGGTAATGGATCGTGGTGATGGTAGCACAACATTGTGGATGTAATTAACACAAGTGAATTATATTTCTGAATGTGGTTGAGAGGGGAAATTTTAGGTTGTATATATGTTACTAGAATAAGAATTAAAAAAAAAAAAACAGGACCACATAACACAAATGTTGTACCCTAATGTAAAACATGGACCATATTAATAGTACAATTATAAAAGTATTTTTTCATCTATTGCAGCAAATGGACCACACAAATGCAAAGTGTTAATAATAGGGTGGTATATAGGAACTCTGTGTTTTTTGCATGATTTTTCTGTAAAGGACCAACTTCTCTAATTTAAAAAATTCTGCCTACCATGTCTGCTAGGGATTTGGTCCTTCCTACCTGAGATCTCATAGTTTAAGAAATAACTTCTGAGTTTCTTTCACATGTGACCATGTGACCCCATGTTCCTGCAGACCTGGACTCCCCAAAGAGCTCACTCACCAGCTTGAAGTTCCTCCTGGTGCAATAGCCTCTCCACTGAGACTGGAGGGTCACAGCTGCCCGCCTTTGTTTCAGGAACTCCTTCCTGGAAGGGGAAATGCAAGCCAGAGACATGTAATAGCTCCCACTTTTTAAAACTTTTAATTTCAAATTTACGGGACAGTTGCAAAAATAATACAAAACCCATACAGAGAATTCCAACCCCTAGATGTTTTAAAGCCTTTGGGAAAATAACTGAATTTGAAGAGAAGAGGGACAAGGAAATGTTGGGGGAAATGGATACATGCAATCCTTCTTCAGAACCCACGGTCACGTTAGGAAATTTCGATATATTAGCAACCACGCGATTGCTCCTAAGGTTCATTTGTGAATGAGGCAAGTCCGGCTTTTAAAGTCATCAAGTAAAAAAAAAAGTCATCAAGTACTTCTTACTTATTTTCCCCAGAGATCATGAAGAGATAAAAAAAAACATCGAATTCTATTCCTTGGCAGGTCCCCTCCTCTGGTCACCAGTCCAGGTGTCTGCCAAAAACCCGGGGATCATTCCAGGTCAGACACCCCCAGGACCAGGGCTCCTCTGGCAGCAGGTCAAGGCAGGAGGACCTTGCTCCATCAAAGTCTGCTCTTCTCAGCAGGGAGGGAAGTAGGCTGGCTATTGTGGTAGTTTGAGGCTTTTGTGGACCCCAGAAAATTATGTTCTTAAATTAATCCATTCTTGTGGGTGTGAACCTATTTTGGTGAGACCTTTTGATTAGATTCAGTTCATTTGATCAGATAAATTCAGTGAGGCATAGCCCAGAGTGGGTCTTAATCCTCTTACAAGTGTCTTTTACAAATGGGATGAACCCAGGAGAGAGAAAGTCCCAGAAAATGCAGAGACAGAGAGAAAACACAAGAGCTCAGAGAGGAACCCATGGAAGTGGAGAGAGCAGCCAGAAGCTGAAAGCAATGGAGCCTGGAGAGACCGGCAGATTGTGACAGAGGAGTCCAGGATCACCGGCAGCCAGTCTTCAGGGAGAGCATCTCCTGGTGACGCCTTGATTTGGACACTTTTCTCAGCTTTGGAACTGTAAGTTTGCAAGCCAATAAACTGCCATTGTAAAAGCCAAGCCCTTTCTGGTCTATTGCCTTGTCAGCCTTTAGCAAACTCAAAGAGCCATCAAGAGGAGAAATAGGCAGTCAGGCTCCAGGGAGACAGGTACACCCCCAGGTGAGCTTAGAGCACAGAGTTGTAACTTTTATCTCACACTTAACTGAGTTTCTTATCACTTCTAATAATTTTTCAGGGGATTTTAAAAATAGATTTAGAACAGTGGATCACAACCATATTAAAATCACCTGGAGAGCTGCAATATTTATTGATACCTGGGTGTCATCTCAGTCCAATTAAGTCAGAATCTTGGCTGTTGTGTCTGGAGAATATGTATAAATATTTAATGTACCCACATACACACACTTTTTAGAAACAATCAAAGATGATTGTTATAGATTTAGTATGTCAAAATTAAGCCCCATGGTAACCACAAAGAAAATGTATTAAAAAGATGTATAGAAAGAGAAATGAGAAGGGGCTCAAAATGGTACTATAAGAGAAATCAAATATGAAAGCTAATGGAAGAATTGAGGGACAAAAAAGGTTTTTTAAAAAAGGACTAAATAGCAAAATGGCAGAAGAAAGTCCTGCATTATCAGTAGTTAGTTTAAATGTAAATGGATTAAATTCTCCAGTCAAAAGGCAGAGATTGGCAGAATGGATTAAAAATCCATGAACCTCTCACTAACATTAACTAAAGATGAAGAATAAATGCATGGAGTTAAAACCTAGAGTAAAGGTTATTAAGATATAAGAGAAGGGCTGAGAAGGTGTACTGATGCTTAATTTATGTGGAAGTTTTAATTAACTTGACTGTAAAAGTGTGGAAATGGATAGAGTCGATGGTAACACATTATAGTGAATAGAACTAAAGCACCTTGTCTATAAATAGGATTGTGGCTGAAAAGTGTAGTCTAGGGATGGTAAATGTCAGTTGAAAGAAAGCTAGAGAATAATCTAGGGACTGAATAACATAGTGAACCCAGAGGTGGATGAGAACTGTGGTTAACAGTACAAATACAAAAACGTCCTTTTATGAACTAGAAGGTATGAACATCAATATTGCAAGGTGGTAATAATGTGGAGAAGGATGGGAAAATACAATTAATGTAACCTATGGACTATAGTTAACAGAATATTGTAATAGTCTTTCATCAATACCAAAGGTGTACTGTGTTAATAATTGGGGGGTATGGAAAAATATACCAAATGTATGCTATGGACCATAGGTAGTGGTAATAGCCTGATTCTGATGATATTATCTCATAATCTCTAACAAATGTTCCACAACAATATAGTGTTCCACACATGTTATGATTGTTTTGTAAGTTCACAGCCTCTCTAACAAAAACATATTTTTAAAAACCCATGACCCAACTATATGCTGTTTATGAGACTCACATGAAATTGAAAAAAACAAGTAGGTTGAAAGTAAAAGGATAGGAAAAAAAATACACCGTGTAAATAATAACCAGAAGAGAGCTAGGATAGCCACACACTTTTTAAAAAAAAATTCCCCAAATGTTTCTAATATGCAGCCACATTGGAGAATCACTGGTTTACAAAGTAAATAATTAAACCATCTGTAAACAAAGATAATTGGTCTCCTTTCCAGTATGTATACTAGAGGTTCTACAACTGAGGGCGATTTCTCTCCCAGGGGACATTTGGTAATGAGTTATGCTGAGTGAAAAAAGCCAATCCCCAAAGTTTACATATTGTGCAATTCCAAATATTCTTGCAATAGTGAAATGGGAGATGGAGAACCTGTTACTGGTTGCCAGAAATTAGGGATGGGGTTAGCAGAGGGGAAGGAAGTAGACGTGGTTATAAAAGGACAGTGGGAGGAGTCCAGGTCCAGGCGATGGACCATTTCTGTATCTTGACTGAGGTGCTTGATAAATGGACTGACTTGCATGCTGATGGCACATTCTCATCTCTGGTTTTCCCCTCCTAGCAACGTGCCCAGGGCTTTGCTCCCAGAGAGGATGAATGAAGCAGTATCACTGCTGATATGCTCAGTGTGGATCAAAACTGCCTTCTTACTGACCAGGGAGCGGGACCAAAGTTAGGTTTCTTTTCCCTCCCATTGATACAGTACCTTCTTAGCCTTTGCTGCAAAAATATTATAGTATTATTAAGTCTAGTCTATAAGTTACATTAGATGTGTTTTCTCATGTATCACCATATTCTTAACACCTTGTAATAGAGAAGGGGATCTTTTCTTTTCTTTTTTTAAAAAAGATTTATTTTTATTTATTTATATATCCCCCCCTTGCTGCTTGTTCTTGCTGTGTTCATTTTGCTTTTTGCGTTTTTCTGTGTCTGCTTGTCTCCCCCTGCTGCGGCACCCCGCCGAGTCAGCTTACCGCGCGGCGGCTTGCCCTGCTCGCGGTGGCTTGCCTTCTGAGGAGGCCCGGGGAACTGAACCTGGGGCCTCCCACGTGGTAAACCAGAGTCCTACCAATTGAGCCACAGCTGGTTCCCTCTTTTTTTTTTTTAATATAGTTTTTTCTTTTATTTTTTTAATAGAGAAAGGGTTCTTAACCTTTTTTGTTCCACAGACTCCTTTGCCAGTCAGGTGAAAACCATGGACCCCTTACTAAGTCCACACTATACTGTGTATTATTTAATAAATATATTACCCTGCCACAAGAATAATGTTTTTTTTTTATTTAAATTCAAGCTCACGGACCCCCTGAAATCTTTCCATGGACCCCCTGGTTAAGAACCCCTGTAATAGAGGGACATTCTTGCATTTATATTATTAACCACAACCATTGATTATTTTTCTCAATCAAATAATGAATTAGAATTCTCTGGACAGCATAGGCTGCTGTGTCCCTGGCCAGGAGGTCCTGGGAAGACTTGTGCCCTGGTGGACCAGGAGGTCCTGGTGGGAAAGGCAACCCCGGCTTGCTGGGCTACAGGCCTGCCTGGGGGAGTGACAGGTGAGGTGGGCGAGTGGGGCGGGAGGCACCTGTGTTTGTAGCCCCGGAGAACTCTCTGGATGACGACAGCTGCTTTCTCCAGGGCCTGGCTCCTCTGTACCTCCAGCTGGGTGTCCTGTTGATCCTGGGAACGGGGGAGACCCTTTCATGTACTGCCCACCCCTCACCCCCACGCCCGCTCAGTCTCTGGAAGCCAGTGTCGCCCAAACTTTGCCCAGCACACACCGCCAGGGGGGCAAGCAGGAGCCAGGGCCCCCCAAACCGGTGCGGCGCAGAGACGGCAGCTGCCAACTGCGCCTCCAGCCCCAACCCGAGGACTTCCCGTTTTCACTCTCTCTTCTGGCTGATTCAGTCCAGCCACCTTCATTTCTGCTCAGGGGAACCGGGGGTGGCGGAGGGGAAGCGGAAGCAATAAGCAGCCCCCATGGGCACAGCATTTCCCCGAATCTGTTTCTTATTTCACCAGACATGGGCGTTTTACCGTATAACAGACCCAAGCTTGTCTCACTATGAAAACGTTTCCCCCCTCCCTTGAGGATACTCGATCCCCACGCCTGGCCCCGGCTGTGATTTTTCCCCAGGGCCCTCAGTGCCCCCTCTGGGTCCCCGGAAAGCGGAACAGTGGACGGGCTGCTGTGTTTGTCAGCAGAGGGCAGCAGGCCCTCCCTGCCTCGGTCAGTCCTGCATCAAGCAAGCAGCAAGCCTCTCCGTGGTGGGCTCTGGTGGGCCCTGGGTGGGCACGGGGAGGGGACACGGAGAGGGGCCAGACCCCGGCTGTGGCCCCCAGGAGAAGCTATGCAGGAAGTGGGAGAGAGGGACTGGGTCACACCCAAAGGTGCGGGAGGGTCTCCCCCTGAAGCCTGGCCCCTTTCAAGGAAGGGTCGAGCCCCTACCCT